>CABHPH010128530.1:0-50226 GCA_902168325.1 Peromyscus nudipes
AAAAAAAAAAAAAAAGAAAGAAAGAAGAACAGTAAAGGAAAAAGGTCAAGAAACATATAAAGGCAGACCTATCAGAATTACACCTGACTTCTCAATGGAAAATATGAAAGCCAGGAGGTCCTGGACAGATGTTCTGCAGATACTAAGAAACCATGGATAACAGCCCAGACTACTATACCCAGCAAAGCTTTAAATCATTGCAGATGGAGAAAACAAAATATTTCATAACAAAACCATATTTAAACATTACCTATCCACAAATCCAGCCCTACAGAAAGTACTAGAAGGAAAACTCCAACCCAAGGAAGCTAGCTGCAACCACCAAAACACAGGCAACAGATAACCTCGCATCAACAAATCCCAAAGAAGGGAAACACACACATACACACACACACACACACACACACACACACACACACTACCACCAAAAAAAAATTAAGAGGAATTAACAAACACTGGTCACTAATATCCCTTAATATCAATGGACTCAATTCACCTATAAAATGACACAGGCTAACAGAATGGATACAAAAACAGGATCCATGCTTCTGCTGCATACAAGAAACACACCTCAACCTCAAAGACATATATTACCTCTGAGTAAAGGGTTGGGGAAAAAACTTTACAATCAAATAGACCCAAGAAAAAAGCTGGTGTAGTTATCCTAATATCTAACAAAATAGACTTCAAATTAAAATCAATCAAAAGAGATGAAGAAGGGCATTTCATATTCACCACAGGAAAAATCAAGATGAAGTCTCAATTCTGAGCATTTATGCTCCAAATACAAGGGCACCTACATTTGTAAAAGAAACATTACTAAAGCTCAAATCACACATCAAACCCCACACACTAATAGTGGGAGACTTCAACACCCCACTCTCACCACTGGACAGATCTGCCAGACAGAAACTTAACAGAGAAATAAGGGAACTAATAGATGTTATGACTCAAATGGACCTAACAGACATCTATAGAACATTTCACCCAAACACAGAAGAATAAACATTCTTTTCAGCATCCCATGGAACCTTCTCCAAAACTGACACATACTCAGTAACAAAACAAATCTCAAAAGATATTAAAAAATTGGAATAACCACCTGTATCTTATCTGACTGCCATGGCTTAAAGTTAGAGTTCAACAATAAAAATTACAGAAAGCCCAACAAACTCATGGAAACTGAACAATATTCAACCGAATCACCACTGGGTCAAAGAAGAAATAAAGAAAGATGCTGTGGGATGGTCTGTATGTCAAATTGCTCTGATTGGTCAATAAATAAAACACTGATTGGCCAGTGGCCAGGCAGGAAGTATTGGTGGGACTAACAGAGAAGAGAATTGTGGGAATTGGAAGGCTGAGGAGGGAAGACACTGCCAGCCGCTGCCATGACAAGCAGCATGTGAAGATGCCAGTAAGCCACGAGCCACGTGGCAAGGTATAGATTTATAGAAATTGATTAATTTAAGCTATAAGAACAGTTAGCAAGAAGCCTGCCACGGCCATACAGTTTGTAAGCAATATAAGTCTCTGTGTTTACTTGGTTGGGTCTGAGCAGCTGTGGGACTGGCAGGTGACAGAGATTTGTCCTGACTGTGGGCCAGGAAGGAAAACTCTAGCTACAGAAAGAAATTAAAGACCTCCTATAACTCAATGAAAATGAAGGCACAACATACCCAAACTTATGGGACACTATGAAAGTAGTGCTAAGAGGAGAGTGCATAGCACTAAGTGCCTACATAAAGAAGTTGGAGAAATCTCACATTAGTGACTTAACAGCACACCTGAAAGCTCTAGAACAAAAAGAAGCAAACCAAAGAGGAATAGATGCCAGGAAATAATCAAATTGAGAGTTGAAATCAATAAAATAGAAACAAAGAGAACAATACAAAGAATCAATGAAACAAAGAGTTGGTTCTTTGAGAAAATCAACAAGATAGACAATCCCTTATCCAAACTAAGCAAAAAGCAGAGGGAGAATATCCAAATTAACAAAATCAGAAATGAAAAGGGGGATATAATAACAGACACTGAGAAAATCCAGAGAATCATTAGATCATACTTCAAAAGACCGCACTCCACAAAATTGGAAAATACAAAAGAAATAGATAATTTTTTGGATATGTACTACATACCAAAATTAAATCAAGATCAGATAAACAACTTAAATAGACCATTAACCCCAAAGGAAATAGAAGCAGTCATCAAAAGTCTCCCAACCAAGAAAAGCACAGGGCCAAATGGTTTCAGTGCAGAATTCTAACAGACTTTCAAAGAAGAGCTAATACCAACACTCCTGAAATTGTTCTGAACAAGAGAATCAGAAGGAACATTGTGAAACTCCCTTTACAAGGCTACAGTTACCCTGATACCCAAACCACATAAAGATGCAACTAGGAAAGAGAATTACAGACCAATCTCCCTCATGAACTTTGATGCAAAAATACTCAATAAAATACTACCAAACTGAATCCAGGAACACATCAAAAAATCATCCATCATGATCAGGTAGGCTTCATCCCAGGGATGCAGGCATGGTTCAACATATGAAAATCTGTCAATGTAATCCACCATATAAACAAACTAAAAGAAAAAAAACCCCACATGATCATCTCATTAGATGCTGGAAAAGCCTTTGACAAAATCCAATACCCCTTCATGATAAAGGTCTTGGAGAGATCAGGAATACAAGGAACATACCTAAACATAATAAAGGCAATATACAGCAAATCAACAGCCAACATCAAAGTAAATGGCGAGAATCTCAAAGTGATTCCACTAAAATCAGGAACAAGACAAAGCTGTCCACTCTCCCCATACTTATTCAACATAGTACTTGAAGTTCTAGCTAGAGCAATAAGACAACAAAAGGAGATAAAGGGGATACAAATTGGAAAAGAAGAAATCAAATTTTCACTATTTGCAGATGATATGATAGTCTACATAAGTGACCCCAAAAATTTCACCAGAGAACTCCTACACCTGATAAACACCTTCAGTAATATGGCAGGATACAAGATTAACTAAAAAAAAATCAGTAGCCCTCCTATATACAAATGATAAATGGGCTGAGAAAGAAATTAGAGAAACATTACCCTTTACAATAGCCATAAATAACAAAATATCCTGGGGTAGCTCTAACAAACAAGTGAAAGACCTGTATGACAAGAAGAAAGAAATTGAAGAAGATATCAGAAATGGAAAGATCTCCCATGTTTGTGGATAGGCAGGATCAACATAGTAAAAATGGCAGTCTTACCAAAAGCAATCTACAGATTTGATGCAATCCCCATCAAAATCCCGATGCAATTCTTCACAGACCTTGAAAGAACAATACTCAACTTCATATGGAAAAACAAAAAACCCAGGATAGCCAAAACAATCTTATACAATAAAGGAACTTCCAGAGGCATCACCATCCCTGACTTCAGGCTCTACTATAGAGCTATAATAATAAAAACAGCTTGGTATTGTCATAAAAACAGACACAGTGACCAATGGAATTGAATTGAAGACCCTGACATTAACCCACACACCTATGAACACCTGATTTTTGACAAAGAAGTCAAAATTATACAATGGAAAAAGAAAGCATCTTCAACAAATGGTACTGGCATAACTGGATATCTACATGTAGAAGAATGCAAATAGATCCATATCTATCACCATGCACAAAACTCAAGTCCAAATGGATCAAAGACCTCAACATAAATCTAGTTACACTTAATCTCATAGAAGAGAAAATGGGAAATAGCCTTGAACGCATTGGCACAGGAGACGACTTTCTAAATATAACACCAGTAGCACAGACACTGAGAGCAACAATTAATAAATGGGACTTCTTGAAATTGAGAAGCTTCTGTATGGCGAAGGACACTGTCAATAAGACAAAAAGGCAGCCTACAGAATGGGAAAAGATCTTCACCAACTCCACATCAGATAGAGGGCTGATCTCTAAAATATATGAAGAACTCGAGAAACTAGACAGCAAAATATCAAATAGCCCAATTAAAAAATTTGCTATAGAGTTAAACAGAGAATTCTCCACAGAAGAATCTCAAAGGGCAGAAAGACATTTAAGGAAATGTTCAACATCTTTAGCCATCAGGGAAATGCAAATCAAAATGACTCTGGGATACCATATTACACCTGTCAGAATGGCTAAGATAAAAAAATACAGACAACAGCTTATGCTGGAGAAAATGTGGAGAAAGGGGAACACTCCTCCACTGCTTGTGGGAATGCAATCTTGTACAGCCACTCTGGAAATCAGTGTGGTGGTATCTCAGAAAACTGGGAATTTACCTACCTCAAGACCCAGCAATACCACTCCTGGGCATATACCCAAAAGTTGCTCAACCACACCACAAGGACATTTGCTCAACCATGTTCATAGCAGTATTGTTTGTAATAGCCAGAACCCGGCAACAACCTAAATGCCATTCAACAGAAGAATGGATAAAGAAAATGTGATACATTTACACAATGGAGTATTATGCAGCAGTAAAAAAACAATATCATCATGAAATCTGTAAGCAAATGGATGGAACTAGAAAAATACATCCTGAGTGAGCAGACCCAGAAAGACAAACTCGGTATGTACTTACTCATAAGTGAATGTTAGAAACAAAGCAAAGGATAACTGGGATACAATCCACAACCCCAGAGAAGCTAGAGGCAGACACTAAGAGGGACACACATGGATTGCCCCAGGGAGGGGAAAGGGTTAAGATCTTCTGGGTAAACTGGCAGGAGGGAGTAGAGGGGAAGGAAGGATTGGGAACATCAGGGCTCAAGATGGCTGAGTTGGGGGAGAGATGGGGAGGGAGAGCAGTGAAAGAGATATCTTGACAGAGTGAACCATTAAAGGGATGGGGAGAAATCTGCAGCTAGGGAAAACCCCAGGAGCTCACAAGATTGTCCCCAGCTAAGACTCACAGAAATGGTGGAGAGGGTGCTTGAACTAGCCTTCCCCTGCACTTGGATTGGTGTCTACCCTAATTGTCATCATAGAACCTACATCCAGTGACTGATCAAAACAGATGCAGAGACCCACAGCCAATCACTTGGCCAAGATCCTGGAGTTCAGTAGAAGAGAGGGAGGGAGGATTATAAGAGCAAGGGGGTTCAGACTCATGATGGGAAAAACCACAGAGATAGGTGACCCAAGCTAGTAGAAGCTCATGGACTCTGGACTGACAGTTGGGGAGCCTGCATGGGACCGAACTAGGCCCTCTGAATGTGGATGAAAGTTGCGTGGCTTGATGTGTTTGTGGGTTCCCTGGCAATGGGACCAGGACTTATTTCGGGTACAAGAACTGGATTTTTGGAGCCCATTCCCTATGGTGCAATTACTAGCTAAGTCTTGTACTTAAATAAACCCATATTTCTATATATGCTTTGCCATGTGCTTTATGGTTTCTTACCTCATTTTCTATACATCCTGCTTGCTCTGCAGCTAGCTGGTGTCTCCCTTGACTTCACCCTTCTTCTCCCTATCATTCTCAATTTGGCTTTCCAGCCTAACTTTATCCTATTCAGCTATTAGCCAGTCAGCTTATTTATTTAATGGCAACACAGTGTAAAGAAATATTCCACAGCAGCTGTGCCTCCTTCCTCCCTTTTATAATGGTAATTTATCTATATCATTTTATTTTAGAAGTATATGAGTCAATTTCTGATTGTCTAAGTTCTCATGGTTGAAAAACTGCCTTGAGTCCCAAAAGAGACTTTGGACTACTGAACAAAGTTCGGGCTAATAAAGACTATGGAAAATTTTATAGATGCCATGAGTTTCTTTTTCTCTATGAAATGGTTTTCATTCTATGGGCACAAAGTATGGAGTATCCTTATGTGAAATGGGGTATAATGGGTAAATATTTTTGCATCAAACTTAATGTGAGTTTGAACCCAGTTATTTAGTAAATAAAACAAGGAAAGCAACTTGGACAACCTGTCCTCTGGTCTCCATATCACTTGTTCCATCAGAGCACACTGGAAATGCCTGGCCATTTGTGATACTTACAAACAGAAAGACAGGAGATGCCCACTGCCCAGTGTACAGCATAACCTCCCCACTCAATGAAAAGGGCACACACTGTCAGCAGAGCCAACAATAAAGAAGTCCAGCTCTGCCCTCATTAGACCTGAGTACCTAATGGACTCTACACAGGAGTGTGATTACTTTATTTTGTTCAGTGGCAGCTTCCTCACAAACCTTCTTTTATTGGTATTTGTTGTGTTTATTTTGCACATTGCATTTCACCATTACTTTTGTTTACTATACCTTATTGGCCAAATCTGAACACATGATCATGACCTTCAGAGTTTAGGATGTGAAAACAGTTAACAGAAGGATCATTCTAGACAGATAGAGGAGGAAGTAAGATTAGACACACCCAGGGAACCATGTTGATGCTTTATTTAGAACAAACTGAGGAGTACTTGAGTTTTGTGTGTGAATAGGAAATTTCTTCAAGGAGCCTTCTGACAGATGTTGCAAATGCAGGAGCCCTTACTTCAGGCCTCTTGAGTGGTCACTATGGAAGCACGCTGGGCCTTCTTCCAACTCTGTAGTTGCAAAACGCTTATCTCAGAAAGAAAGATAACTGCACTGAAAAGTGAGATGGCAGCTGTCAGAACCCCTAATGGGAGAACAGTAGTGCAGTATTTGGTTATCAGTGCTTCTTCGCTAACTGGAAAGTATGATGGAAAGTCAAGAGTGGTTTGGCCATAATGATCTACAAAATGGTTCCAGCTGACGGAAACCAATGTGAACAGGCTGCTAACACACAAAACTGAGGCAGAAACATTGTAGCAGTATGTCGCCATCTCCACAAATGGGTCTTTCATGCAGCTGATCTTAATAGCAACTACACCAAAAACCAGAACTACAGGCTTCATCAAAATGGCCCACACTATCAGGGTCTGTGCAATCTGAAACTCAGGTGAACTGGTCCTGGTGGAATCGGTAGTGGTGTGCACCAGCATCTTGGTTACAGTCCCTGATTCATTAAGCTCTTGAGGGGAATAGGCCTCCCAGAGTCCAAAGGATACAAATTGCAAAATGTTGTTGTCGAATCTCCACGGGCGCCAGCATTGGCTGCTTGCAATGATTATTTCAAACACCAAAGCTAATAGGCTGCTAAGAAGGGCACTCAGCTTGAAGATGCACCCTTTTCCACTGAAAAATCTGAAGATGAGATTGAACAAGAATATAGTCAAGCCGGGAACACAAGGGAAGTTGGGAAAACAAAATGAGTCACGCTTTATGGAGAGCTAAACTCTCATACCTTGTCTATGCTGTCTCATAGTTGTATTTAAGTAGTCTATTTATGTATTAGGGATCATCATACTACAGGTAAGAGTGTAAGATGCCATAAATTCCACAAATATAGCAGAATCTCCCTCTGTAAGAAGTTTTGCTTAGCAATTTCACTGTATCTGTCAAATGCTGAAATGTGCATATTTGTTAACTAAGAACTTTAGTGCTTGAAGTTAAGTCAAAATGAGTTTGCAATATTATATGTAAGGTGATGCTTATTTCCACTATGTTTGCAATACATAAAAATGATAAATAACTTAAATGGTAGCAATAAGCAGAGGTATTGCTAAGAATAATTTCACTTCTAAAATATGGTTGTGGATATTACAAACACTGAACTTACTTATACTGTCTGCTGAAAGAACAAAGGAAAATGACAAATGTTTAACATAGTATATGCATGCATATCAAAATTTCACACTTGAATTATGCATATTTCACTGTATGTGTACATGTGTGTGCTAGTATATGTGTGATTGCAGAACATGTGGGGAGTCAGGTGGCAGTGGTGCATAACTTTAATCCCAGCACTCAGGAGGCAGAGGCAGGCAGATCTCTATGAGTGAGTTTGAGGCCAGCCTGGTCTACAGAGTGAGTGCCAGGACAGCCAGGACTGTCTCACAGAGAAAACCTGTCTTAAAAAAAAACAAAAAGAGAAAAAAAAGAAAAAAAAGAAAAAGAAAGAAAGAAAAAGAAAAAGATCATGTGGGAAAACTTGAATTCTTTCTTTTTTCCCAGAAAACTAAAATCTATTTGTAAAACATGAGGATTCATAGATGTTTCAAGCATTTTCCAAAAGTTACCCAAAGGTCCTTTTCTGAAAATTTTCTTCATTTAATTGAAATGCATAAAGCATCTTGTCTATATTGTGTTTATGCCTATCTTCTTCAGCACAAATTGAGACTCCACATTTACTGTACACCAACTTATTTAGATTACTTCTTTGAAGGTAGTATTAATGCTTATGAAAAACTATGGCTCAAGGGGTGTCACCATGCTTTGAATAGAAAGTCGGCTAAGGCCTCTAGATAATGACATTGCCATTTCCCGTGAACAATGTTTGGGGGACCTACAAACTGGATCTCCTTACCAGGAAATCTGTACCAGCTAGCCTGTGCTCCACAGACTCTGTGGAATGTGCTTCTTAATTGGAAGGAGGCAGTTGCTGTACTACTTGGGAAGTTACACCTGCAAGATGGGTTTTCAATTGACAGTGGCGTGTGTAATATCACACCATTATTCCTTGCCAAGGCAGATCTGAAGCTGTTGACAGTAGGAGCAGTGAATTTTGAAGCACAAATGGAAACAGAGTGGAGAATGATGTTGTGCAAAGCAAATGAGCTAGCCTGGCTGGATATAGTTCTGCTCATGTCTGAATCCCATGAAGTAGATGCATGTGTTTCAGAAAGATCCTACTTGAAAATCTCAATGGCTTATTTTAAGTTTTACCTTTGCATATCAAGGGTGAGAAGAACCATTTTGTATATGTGAAGATTATAAATATCTTCCAAACAACAGGAAATGATGACCAGACAGGGAGTCACACAAGAGGCAAATCACCTTCAGTAAAAGAAATTCTGTTAGACAGTTATTTCAACTCACAGCAGTGTTCCACCAACCAAATCCTGGTTCACCCAAACCTTTCCATTCCTCTCCTCTGTTTTGCTTAGTTGGAGCCTCATTTATACACTTCTGGGGTATTAGCATATTTTACATTATCGTCCCTCCAATGAGATCCACATAATCATTATTCCCATTTTGTAGATAGAAGAACAACACAGAGAGGCTAATTCACATACTGAACTTCAGGAAACTACACAGGTATAATGGTTAGTGCCAGCTCGAGAGCCTTCATAGACATGCAAGTATTCCCAGCACTTATTAAATGAAGCAAGATTTACTCACATGGAAATGGTGTCAAAAAATATCTGAAACATATGTCAGTGACCTCTTTGACATTCTATGTCATGAAATTGAAACTTACTAATAGAAACTATGTAGAAAATATAAAATACTTGCCTATTTTTCTCTTTTATGAGGCCCAAATATTAGTGACTGCCCAGGGTAAGAGAGTGACTTGAAAAATTCTTATGTTTCCATAGCTACCAGAGATGTCACATTATGAGCAATGAACCAGAGTCAAGACATATATTCTTAAAGGAGCAGAATAGTTAATACCCATCTCATATCTGAGAAAAATTAAAAGTATAATTAATCAACTTCATTTATTAATTTAAAAACTTTTATCATATAATATAATTTGATCATTATTTCCCATTTTAATACCTTTTTTGATCCCAGCCTTGATGCAGAAGGGAGGGTCTATGTCTAGCCCCAACATGGTATAATAGCCTGTGTTGACTACCCAAGGAAGACCTTACTCTCTATGAAGAGGGGATGGGGGTGGGATGGGGGTATGTGGAGGGAGCAGGAGAAGAGGAGGGAGGGGTTGGTGTGTAAAAGGAAAGAAAAATTTTTTAAATAAAAATTTATAAAAAAAAAAAGAATAAGCCATGTAGAAATGGGAAATATATGGGGAGCCTGGATCCTATATAGTGAGTGTTGTATTGACTTTAAATTTTTTGATTGCTGATGAGCAAACAATAGCTGCTGGGAGACATTGGATTATAACAACTACTAAATTAAACCAGTCTATATTTTTTAAAAATTCAGCAATATAGAAAAAGTACAAAATGTTCCAGTTAAGTGGAGTTTATTCTAACAATTAACAATTAATTAATCGGTAACAACAATTAAATGCAGGGTTTAATGTCAGAAAATAAATCAACTACACCACACTGACTAAAGAAATATCCCTTAACAGAAAGATTCTACCAATGGGCATATAAAAAATGGTCAACATCACTAAGTACAGAAGATATGCACATTGAAATGATCATGAGATGTCACATCACATTTGCTACAAATGTTACTATCAAAAATAAGGGGTGACAGAAATAGCAAAGTATGTGAGAAAAGGGGACCCTTCCACACCATTGGTAGGAATGCAAATTGGTACAATATTTATGAAAATCAGGAGAGAGGCTCCTCAAATAATTGAGCTTAGAACTAACCATATGACCAAACAACTTCACTAGTGAGTATCCAAAGGGAATTAGTCAGCAGCTTTGACAGATAACTGCATGTCCAGGTTCATTGAAGTGCTTCTCAGAATACTCAAGATAAGGACTCAATCCCAGTGTCCACCCACAGACAAATGGATAATGTGACAGATATATAAAATGGAACTCTATTTGACATTAAAAATAAAATAAAATCCCTATCATTTGCACAATGATGAACCTGGAGGGCATTGTGTGAAAAATTTAAAACTAGAGAGGGTCTGGGGAGCAGGAGGAGGTGATGCTGAAAAGACAAAATCTTCATAAAAAGAAGTTCAAGAGATCTGTTCTATTCATGGAGACTGCAGCTACAAGGAACATACTATATTTTGAAAGTTGCTGAAGGAAGTTAATTGTTCTTTTCACACACAAAATATTGTTTGTGGGGTAATGCATATGTTAACTAGCTCCAATAAATTATGTGGGATGACTCATCCCTAACAGGCTTGAGGGCCAGCCGGCCCAAAACAGTAAAAAAAGATACCTTTTGAGAGCCAAACTGGGTCTGCCCAAGGGCCTTAGCAATAGCAGCTGAGACAAGATCTGGTGATGACCTGGACCAATGAGAGGCAGCCATGTCACACCAGAGTGGGGTGGAGGGTATATAAGGCTTGCCTCTACCTGAATAAACTGAGCTTGTTGTTTTGACATTCTCCCAGAGTCTGTGTGGTTTGACTCTGTGCCTACTTGGCCCCCTCCCCCAAAGAGAACAACAGCACAGGACCCTGCCACAGAATTATTGTATAAAATGTATACATATTTCACAATGTCATGCTATATACCATCAATCTAGATGTTATTTTTCTGTTGCTGTGATAAAGCACCAATGTTAGGATCCTGCTCTCACTCCAGCTGCACTCTGGCACATGTGCAGCTTGGGGTCTAGTGTCTTACGTCATCTGGGGCAATGGCGACTACGTGGTCATGCAATCCCTGCCTTAAAAAGCTGGATGCGGACCCCCACACCTCTCTCTGTGCTCTCTTTCTGTGTTTCCTCTCTGCTCTGCTCTGCCCCCTCCCCCAGGCCTGGCTCTCCCTCCTTTCTTCTCCCCACCTTTCCTTTCTAATAAAGCTCTCTCTAATTCTGGTAGTTGTGACGTTTCTGCCGGTAATCAGCGACACCAACCAGCGCTGTTTTACCATCATTTGATGCTATGAACTTGGATAGGAAATTCTGCGCACTCAACATCTGGGGCTGAATGTCAGAAGCCTAACCCAGGACCTGAGACTGCCTGGCGACTGCCAGATCCACTTTTTTCATTTTCCCAGCTGCTGGACCTGCACACCATCTGCACACTACACTCGTCACTGCTGTGTCCTCCACCTCCACTGAAGGTGTGACTGGTGAGTCCCAATAGCTGCAGCCTGAGCTATTTCATTCGCGTCGGACCCCTGGGTGGGGGTCCTCGGCTGCGTACCATGACAAATTCTATCTTGACAAAGTATAGGATGCCCTTACCCCTACCGTGACAATGGTTTGGGTAACCTGTGCTGTTAATGCCAATTCGAAGACTGCCTATTCTCAGGGACGCTTGAGATAGGAGCCTGGGATCCCCGTTATTTTAATTTTAATTTTATTTAATTTTATTTTATTTTAATTTTTTTTTATTTTTCTCTCTCAGTTGCAGCCATGGGACATAGGGGTGGATACCAGTAAATTTGGCCACACAATGGCTTCACAGGAACTTCTGCCAGTGAACGGGCAAATGAAAAGAGTTACCTTATCCCAAAGCTTTCTACTGAAGCTCTGAACCCTTCTCCCTCCCCCTATGGCCCCCTGCCACATGCAACCACTTCTGTCTATCTGACTTCCGCTTTCTGCTTTCCGGTATTGCGTGGAGTGGGCTGTTTCTGCTGACTCTCACCCTAACTCACTTTAACTCCTCCCACTCTTTTTCAAGCTGCCATGAGAGGCACAGATGGGTCTGGAAGCAGGCTAGGATCCATGCAAATAAGTTTACAGTAATCAGGATGGCTCTTAAGCCAGAGATCAGTTTATAGCCTGCCTCCTGGCAGGTCTTCCAAAAGCTGTCCTCAAGCCAGCAAACATCAAGGAAAAAAATTTAAGACACGGAATAAAATCCATCTCTTGTCCCTAAGACCTCCCTGACATGGGACTAAAACCTAAGCATCTGGAGAGCAAGGCTCCTGACCCCACAGGCGAAAGTGTCATCTGTGGAATTCAAGGTGTACCAGGGAAGAGATAAAAAAAAGCCTGAGAACAAAATTGCCAAGTGCTGGCACACACTGGCTCCTGAAAGCTGTTGGGTCCTTGTTTTAAGTGAGGAAAAAAGGCCACGCAGGCTAGTGAGTGCCCTGCCAGGCCATCGATTGAGCCTTGTTAAAAGTGCTACCTAGAAATACAACCAGTCAGCTGACTGCCCCCTGGCACCAAGATGGCATGGGAACATCAAGCTAAGACCTCCAGCAGACCTAGGTTTGGTCACAGGCTCTCAGGGAACCCAGAACACAGCATGGAAGTGATCCGTTTCTTTCCTTCTGGACACCAGAGCCACTAACCCAGTCCTAGGAGTTTTGGGGTCTCACCTCTCCTCGTTTCCCTATTGTCGGGGTAGGGAAGACAGCCTTATTCACCTCACCAGATTTAATTGTACTTTCAGGGTTACTTAATGGGAAAAGATTTTCCAGCTAAGGTAGGAGCTTTCATTTCACTGCTCCCTCCATGTGCCTCACTCCTGACCTGTTAGAAGCACTTCTCCTCCTTATACACACAGACAGGGTTCTGATCCCTGCCTTGTCCCTAATTCCAAAGAAATAAGTTCTCATGCACCACGAGCTTTTCTCTTCCCAGTTCCCTCTCCTAACTCACTGCTCAGCTAATGGTACAGGACCACCACAGAACTGGAGTCCAGAGATCAAGTAAGAAACTGTAACAGCTAAAAGGTATTTACACCCCCAGACCCAAAAGTGTCTGGGCTCTACAAAAACAGACTTTAATCTGGGCTCTGCAAAAACAAACTTTAATATAACCACCCATTACTGATAAATGCCTTCAACAATTGGTCACCTGTCTCCTGGATGCTAAATTAATAAAGGAAACAGGCGCCTTAAAATAATCTGTCTCTGATAAAGCTTAACATGTTCCAATCTCTCTGTCTCTCCCATTAACACTAACCAATATAAGCAGAGTACTAAACACCACAAATGGTCACTAATCTTCTCATGGCTGTTTCTTAACATGTTCAAAAATTTTTCCCAAGCTCCAGAAATCAGCTTAAATCCATCTGGACAGGTCAGATCTACTTCAGGGTTTTCCTATCTTACCAGCATCCTGTCAGATACAAAAGCAGCCAGAGCGCCAAGCAAAGAGGAATGGATGGCTCCAGGGCAGCAGGACAGCCCATCATCCCAGAACGCCTGTCTACCTCAGAAGGCCCCCTTCCCTGTTCCCCCTAAGAGCCAACCGATGCCCACCAAGTCAGCTGGAAGCAGTTTTTCTGGGAGAAACGATGCCCCTATTCCTATTCATTTGCTTTTTTATAATAAGCAAAAAAGTTTGGAATGTTAGGATCCTGCTCTCACTTCAGCTGCACTCCGGCACATGCACAGCTTGGGGTCTGGTGTCTTATGTCATCAGGGGGCACGGGTGATTACATACCCACCGCAACCACCACATGGTCATGCAATCCCCACCTTAAAAAGCTGTATGTGAATCCCCACCCCTCTCTCTGCGCACTGTCTGTGTTCTCTCTCTGTTTCCTGCTCTGCTCTGCTCCCTCCCCCACCCAGGCCTGGCTCCCCTCCTATCCCCTATTTCTTTCTAATAAAGCTCTTTATAACTCTGGTAGTCATGGCTGTGACCCGTGACTTTTCCACCGGCAACCAGCGCCAGCAACCAGTGCCGTTTTACCATCAACCAAGACCAAGGTAACTTATAGAAGGAGGGGCTTATTTGGGCTTATAGTTCCAGTAGAATAAGTGTCCATTACCATCATGGTGGGAAAGTGTGGCAGCAGGCAGACAAGGTGGTAGGAATAGCTAAGAGCTCATACCATAAGGGAGAAGTAAAGAGAGTGAACTGGGAATTGTGCTTTGAAACCTCAGCCCAGCACTAGTGACATACTTCTTCCAGCAAAGCCACACATCCTAAACTTACCCAAATTGCACTGCTAACTGGGGATGCAGTACCCAAACATCTGAGCCTATGGGAGCATTCTCACCACAATATGTATAAAGTTTAGTTGCAAATTAAAAAAAAAAACGAAGGAGCCAGGTGTGTAGTCCCAACACTTGGGGGCAGAAGCAGGACTGTAAGTTTGTGTCCACCTTAGGCTACGTAGTAAGGCTATTTCTAAATGAAATAAATGAATAAAATAAATAAGAATGAGGGGCTGGAGAGATGACCCATCAGTTAATAGCACTTGGTGCTCTTGTAGAGGACCCGAGTTTGAATCCCAGCTCCCACATCTAGGTCGGACAGCTCACAATGGCCTTGGGGGCTAGCTTTAGGAATATAATCTAATGGTTTTTAGCACGGCAGAGGGAAATGGGGAGAGAACGGCAAGGCCTGTTTGAGATGGCTACAATGCCTTCAGACGTCATGACTCTCACAAGTCAGATTTTTTTTAACCCTGGCTGTCCTGGAATTCAGTCTTTTTTTTTATTAAGAGATTTTTCTATTTGTTTTACATATCAACCATGGATTCCCCTGTCCTCCCTCCTCCCACCCCCCAGCCTTCCCCTCCAACCCACTCCCCCATTCCCACCTCCTCCAAGGCAAGGTCTCCCCTGGGGAGTCAGCAAAGCCTGGTATATTCAGTTGGGGCAGGTCCAAGCCCCTCCTCCCTGCACCAAGGCTGTGCAAAGTGTCCCACCATAGGCACTAGGTTCCAAAAAGCTGGCTCGTGCACTAAGGAGAGATCCTGGTCTCACTGCCTGTGGGCCCCCTAAACAGTTCAAGCTAAACGACTGTCTCACTTATCCAGAGGGCAATGGTCAAGAGGGTGCCTGAGCTGACCTACTCTGGTGATCAGATGGCCGAACATCCTAACTGTCATGATAGAACTCCCATCCAGTGACTGATGGAAGCAGATGCAGAGATCCACGGCCAAGCTCCAGGCGGAGCTCCAGTAGTCCAATTGACGAGAGAGAGAGGAGGGATTATATGAGCAAAAGATATCGAGACCATGATTGGAAAAAGCACAGGGACAAATAGCCAAACTAGTGGAAACACATGAACTATAAACCAATAGCTGAGGAGCCCCCATGGTACTGGACTAGGCTCTCTGGATAACTAGGCACTCTTTAGGCCAGGCTGGTCTTGAACTCACAGAGATCCGCCTGCCTCTGCCTCCCAAGTATTGGGATTAAGGCATGCGCCATCATGTTTGGCACAAGCCAGATCTTAATATCTTGGATTCTCGCCTATAAATGAGAGATGGAGTGATTTCTACTTGACAAGAATTAGCTTTATTTGTCAAGGGATTAAAATCATGCCTGGCATTCAGAAAGTGCTTAATAAGTGTGAGTTACTGTTATACTAACAAAGCAGGGACAATGGGGCCAGTAGTAACACTAGTGAAAGTGAAGATAATGATACTTTTGCTTTGACATACATAATATCTTTGCTTTGAGGTTCACTTACATGAAGCTCTATTATTTATTTTTCAATTTATTATTGTTATTTTTGTGATCTTGGGGTTCAAGCCCAGAGTCCCACACATGCTGTCCAAGCAATGTACTACTGACTAAGGTCCTCTGTACATTTTTTTACAGGGTCTCCCTACATACCGAGGCTTCCCTCTAACTTACCATGCTTCTGCTTCAGTTCCTGGGCTTTTGTTTTTTGGTTTGTGTTCACTAGCCACACTTTTCCCCAAATAGAAAAGCTGGGCTGCTGGCGGCTGCTACTTTGCATTTGAGTGGAAGCAAAAACCAGGGACCCTAGATAGCAATGCAGATTGGGGCACAGCTGTGTCAATCTCTGGCTCCTGGGAATTTTCTTCCCCTCACTCCAGGCAGCACCACTGATGTAGGATTCCCAATGAAGTAACCAGGAACGATAGAGCATTCTGGAGCAGAGGTTCTCAACCTGTGTGTAGCGTATCAGATATCCTACATATCAGATATTTCTATGACAATTCATAACAGTAGCAAAATTACAGCTATGAAGTGGCAACGAAAATAATTTTATGGTGGGGGTCACCACAACATGAGGAACTGTATTGAAGGGTTGCAGCATTAGGAAGGTCGAGAACCACTGCTCTAGAGACCAAACCCTTTCCTGGAGGAGAGAAAGGGGACCTCAGAAACGGAGCCATTTAAACTGGCAGTCTCCTGGAGTCACGGTGGCACCGCAACTCCACAGCTATACCTGTCCAGAACCCACACCCCCACAGGTGACTCACGCAGACCACGCACCCAACCTGACAAGCCTTCAGGGTAGGGGTCACCGGGTGGGCAGACTCCAAGGTTTATGTTGGTGATGACCAAGGCCAGGCTCGAGGCTGCTGTTCAGGGTGAAGCCCCAGGGGGCGCCGCAGCTCAGTATCACTTCAGCGGCCCACGGCGGCGTTAGGCGCCTGCAAAGGTCTATACTCTTGTACTCTGGGAGCATAGCTGCCCACCACCGCCAACCCAAGGGGGCAGGGCGTGGTTGCCGGTGGGGGCGGGGCGCTCGGGTGGGGGTGGGGCAGTCGCGCGTGCCCTGGGGTTTAGCTACTTCGAGCCCACCTGTGAGATGTGTTTGGGTGCTCCGTGGACAGGCTGCAAAGGGCTAGCTCCGGGACCAGTGAAACCTTTGGGAGTTCTCCGTGGACTCATGCAAGGTCTGACTGTTAACTTCTGCCAAGCCCTGGCATGCAGGGAGGCTATTGGCTAGTCAGCTGAGGTCCAGGAGGCCAAGCACAATAGGTGAGCAGGGAGGCAGTATTTGTGTTTAGAGAAGCCCAGGTGGAGCGGTGGGGTAGTCCTCCGTTCCGGTGGAAAGGATTCCGGACCTATTCAGTTGCGGGCCATCCCACCCTCTTACAATTTCTCTCACGTGGTGCCAGCAAGTTTAAGGAACAATATCTTCTTGTTTCTTCTGTTGTCATAGTTCAGCGAACCTTTCTTTCCATTCAGTCCCTGTCTTAGGCTTTCATAGAATTATACCACAAATTCTTTTTTAAAATAATTTATTATTTTATGTGTCTTTTGTGTGTGTGTGTGTGTGTGTGTGTGTGTGTGTGTGTGTAAGTGTTTTGCCTGCATGTATGTCTGTGTGAGAGTGTCAGATCTTGGAGTTACAGAATGTTGTGAGCTGCCATGTGTTGCTGGGATTTGAAATCAGGTCTTCAGGAAGAGCAGCCAGTGCTCTTTAACCACTGAGCCATCTCTTTAGACCCACATCACAGGTTCTTAATGTCTGCCCCCGCATTTACAACTCCTTCAAAGACTAAGTGATGGTCTTGAATAAAAATTCGTGTTTTTTTTTTAATACAGGGTTTCATGTAAACTAGGGTGGTCTCTATCTATAATAGAGTTGGACAGTTGCAGCAGAGACTGCATGACCATCCCCTTGCTATGTAGGCCAGGCTGGCCTGGAACTCACAGAGGTCTGACTGCCTTTGCGTTCAGAGTGCTGGGATTAAAGACATGGGCCACCACGTCTGGCTTCACTGTCTCCTTTAAGGAAAACTTTTCCAGCCCCTGAGATAGACCACAGAAGTGCCTCGAGAGTGAGACCCTTGTGTTACATAGTTGGTCAGCTCTGAATCCTAGACCAAGGACAGAACAGGGAAACCAAAAAAACTTTGGGGGTTTCATTACACTTAGGTCCATTACAGATAGGCCCTTAGACTATGAAGAGAGAAGTAACTTAGGCATATGTTGTGTATCAGCACCTTCCAGTCCTGAGATTCACGGGTTTCCTTTTCAGCCTGTGCCTGCAACAGTGCTTCCTCAATGTGTACTAAGGGCTGAAGAAAAGGGTGCTTTCTGCCCACACACTAACCACACACCACAAGCCAAGTGTCAGGTTTCCTGTGGGCTTCCTATTTCCTGCTCTGAGCCACTTGAATGCCTGTGGAGCACTCAAGTCTCTGAGCTCATTCTCCATGACCAAAGATTAGTAAATAGGTAAGCATATACATTAGTCAAACTTTATGGTTTGATTTGACAGTCTGGTGACTCCACAGCATTTAATCACACAACCACCCAACACCCCCTACCCCTATCAAACTCACTTCACTGAATGACATACTGCAAAATGAAACATTAGGTAAGGGTTGAACAAGGTATTGAAATATATTATAAGTGTACATATGTACCTATCCTAATTGTTCCCTGAAACACACTCACATACTCATGTGCACACTCCCTTGCAAACAGTTATAGTCAATGAGGCATCAAATTTTACCATCTGTAGCCCACCTCAGTATCTCAAAATCAGACTGTGTTGCTTTAAGATGGTGGGGTGAGAAGGTGCATTTTTCACAGCTTACAGATTCTGTAGGGGCAGAGGCACAAATCTCCAGCTACCTTCTTGGGAAATAATCCGAACTTGCTGGGTTTGATTCTCAACTTTACCTCCTTGGTGACCTTGGACAACTTATCTCACCTCTAGTGCTTCCTATGTAAAATAGGGATCAAAGGTGGAACTAAGGGAAGGAATAGGAAGTTAAGCAAGAAGATGCATATTCAGTCCTCAATGTTGCTTTCTGGTGGAAGGGAGCCCTATAATGGTGTCGACATCTTAGGACTCATCTGTCCCTCTCCTTTCCCCTTGTCTTTGATTTTTTACTCTCTTCTCATGTTGCACCTTTTAGCTCATGAACTCATTACTGAGGTATCATTTCTCAATACATAGATTCTTGTTTTTAAGAGATTCATGATGCTCACGCTTTATCAGCTGAAGTCACTGTCCAACAACAAGTAAAAACCAATAGTTTGGGGGTTTCAGGTCTACATTTAAAACCCATTCCTTGTATGGTATATTTATTTGCAGAGCTATGGAATTCTCCAGGGAGCAGAGAAATGGGTTAAATGTTAAGGTATAAACCACTACAATATATGGCATACCTCTGAAGCTTTGCAGCTGGACCTTAGCATTTTATGTACTCCATAAGGTTAAACTAATCAAACAGAATGCAGGATTCAAGGCAAAAAATGCTGCCTGTACTCATGCATGTCATCTTTTTTCTCTTTTTTTAGATTTATTTATTTATTAAATTTAATTTTACATATCAGCCACAGCTTCCCTTGTTCTCCCCCCTCCCACCCCCCACCCCCGCCTTCTCCCCAGCCGACCCCCCATTCCCATCTCCTCCAGGGCAAAGACTCCCCTGAGGATTGAGTTCAACCTGGTAGATTCAGTCCAGGAAGGTCCAGTCCCCTCCTCCCAGGCTGAGCCAAGCAACCCTGCATAAGCCCCAGGTTTCAAACAGCCAGCTCATGCACTAAGGACAGGTCCCGGTCCCACTGCATGGAGGCCTCCCAAACAGTTCAAGCTAATCAACTGTCTCACTTATCCAGAGAGCCTGATCCAGTTGGGGGCTCCTCAGCTATTGGTTCATAGTTCATGTGTTTCCATTTGTTTGGCTATTTGTCCCTGTGCTTTTTCCAACCTTGGTCTCAACAATTCTCGCTCATACAAACCCTCCTCTTTCTCGCCAATTGGACTCCTGGAGCTCCACCTGGGGCCTGGCTGTGGATCTCTGCATCTGGTTCCCTCAGTCATTGGATGGGGTTTCTAGCATGACAATTAAGGTGTTTGGCCATCCTATCACCAGAGTAGGTCAGTTCGGGTTGTCTCTCAACCATTGCCAGTAGTCTATTGTAGGGGTATCTTTGTGGATTTCTGTGGACCTCTCTGGCACTTTGCTTCTTCCTATTCTCATGTGGTCTTCATTTATCATGGTCTTTTATTCCTTGTTCTCCCTCCCATCTACTCTGGTGCCCAAAAACCCATTACAT
Source organism: Peromyscus nudipes (assembly GCA_902168325.1). Lineage (NCBI taxonomy): Eukaryota > Metazoa > Chordata > Mammalia > Rodentia > Cricetidae > Peromyscus > Peromyscus nudipes. The sequence continues at coordinate 20,365 of CABHPH010128530.1, forward strand.
TTAATTTATCCAACTGAGCAGCAGAGTCTCCAACCCTAACTGTCTGTCATAAGAAAAATAAAGACAACAAACTTCAAATGTGCTAGTGCCCCTCTCCCAATTTTGTGTTATATAGGATTAGTGAAGGGCGGTTAACAGCCAGCAGGCAGGGCTCCTGCAGGATGGGTCCCAATTCACCAAGACCCATCAGCAGACCCTGCAATCTAACATTCTGCCCTCATACCCATCTTCCCGAGACCCCAGCCACTTCCTGAGGCTTAGAAACCAACCCCCAGCTCTCATCGGGCTTAGTGAGAGAGCTCTCATTAGTCAAAGAGCTGTCATTGGACCAGAGTAACCTCAGGAGACAGGGAATCTGCCAGCCCTCATTAGACCAAGAGTGGCTTTCTGAGAAGTAGAATCTGCCACCTCTCACTGGACCAAGTAAGTCTTCCTGAAAGACAGAATCTATTGGCTCTGACTGGACCAAGAGCCCTGATAAGACCAAGAATGGATCCATGAGTCACAGAATCAACTAGCTTGGGTCAATCCAAGAGCACCTCCCTAAGACACAGAATCTGCCTGTTCCAATTAGACCAAGAGCTAAGATTAGACTCAGCAGGGCCCCCTGAGAAACAGACACAACAAGCACAGAGGAGACCACCAGCAACTCGCTCAGACACAGGCACCTCTTATACCTATTAGATGAGGAGAAGGGCAGACGTCAAAGCAGAAGTACATAAAACAACACAAAGAGCAATATAGCATCACCAGAATGTAGCCCTCCTCCAACAGCAGGACCTGAATATCACAACGTAGAAGAAGTAGAAGAAAGCAACCTTAAGAATAGCATCATGAAGATGCTAAAGGCCTTTCAAGAAAAAAAATGAAATTGAGGAAAAGACAAACAAAAAGTGGAAGAAATCAATAAAGAAATTGAGAAAAAGACAAACAAAAAAATTGGAAGAAATCTATAAAGAAATAGAGGAAAAGACAAATAAAAGTTGGAAGAAAGCAATAAATCCCTTAAAGAAAACCATGAAAAAGCAATTAAACAGGTGAGGGAAACAGTTCAAGATCTGAAAAGGAAAATATAAACAATGAAGAAGACACAAACAGAGGGGAAGCTGTAAATAGAAAATCTGAGTAAACGAACAGGAAACACAGGTACAAGCATAACCAACAGAATGCAAGAGATGTAAGAGAGGATCTCTGGTGTAGAGGATACAATAGAGGAAATGGATTCATCAGTCAAAGAAAATACCAAAGCAAAAAAGACATAACACAAAATGTCCAAGAAATATGGGATACCATGAAAAGGCCAAACCTAAGAATAATAAGGATAGAGGAAGGAGTAGAATACCAACTCAAAGGCACAGAAAATATATTCAACAAGATCACAGAAGAAAACTTTCCTAACTTAAAGAAGGAAATACCTATGAAGATACAAGAAGCCTATAGAAAAGCAAACCAAATAGACCCCCCCCAAAAAAAGTTCCCTGACCACATAATAATTAAACTACTAAACCTACAGAATAAAGAAAGAATAATAAGAGCAGCAAAGGAAAAAGGCCAAGTGACTTATAAAGGCAAACCCATCAGAATAACACCCTGCTTCTCAATGGAGACTTTGAAAGCCAGAAGGACCTGGACAGATGTAATGCAGACACTAAGAGATCATGGATGCCAACCTAGACTAATATACCCAGCAAAACTTGCAATCATCATAGACAGAGTGAACAAGACATTCCAAGACAAAACCAGAATTAAACAATACCTATCTACAAATCCAGCCCTACAGAAAGCACTAGAAGGAAAATTACAACCTAAGGAAGTCAGATACACCCACGAAAACACAGGCAATAGATAACACCATAGCAGTAAACCCCAAAGAAGAGAAGTATACACACACTACCACCAAAAGATAACAGGAATTAACAATCACTGGTCATTAATATCCTTTAATACCAATGGACTTAATTCACCTATAAAAAGACACAGGTTAACAGAATGGATATGAAAGCAGAACCCATCTTTCTACTGCATACAAGAAACACACCTCAATTTCAAAGATAGACACTACCTCAGAACAAAAGGCTGGGAAAAGTCTTTCCAATCAAATAGTCTTAAGAAGCAAGCTCGTGTAGCCATCCTAATATCCAGCAAAATAGACTTTAAACTAAAATCAAGGAAAAGAGATCAAAAGGGACATTACAAACTCATCACAGGGAAGATCCACCAAGATGAAGTTTCAATTCTAAACATTTATATTCCAAACATAAGGGCACACACATATGTAAAAGAAACATTAGTAAAGCTTAAATCACACATAAATCCCCACAAATTAATAGAGGGGGACTTTAACACCCCACTCTCGCCACTGGACAGATCTGCCAAAGTGAAAATTAACAGAGAAATAAGGGACTTAACTGATGTTATGACTTAAATGGACTTAATCAATATCTACAGAACATTTCATTCTAACAAAAAAGAATATACCTTCTCCTCAACACCGCATGGGACCTTTTCTAAAATTGACCACATACTCAGCCACAAAGTAAATCTCAACAGATATAAAAATAATGGAATAACCTCCTGTTTTCTATCAGACCACCATGGTTTAAAGTTAGATTTCAACAACAACAAAAATTACAGAAAACCTATAATCTCATGGAAACTGAATTGTGCTCAACTGAATCACCAATGGGTTAAGGAAGAAATAAAGAAAGAAATTAAAGACTTCCTAGAGATCAATGAAAATGAAAGTACCACATACCCAAACTTATGGGACACTATGAAAGTAGTGCTTAGAGGGAAATTCATAGCACTAAATGCCACATAAAGAAGTTGGAGAAATCTCACACTAGTGACTTAACAGCACACCTGAAAGCTCTAGAACAAGAAGAAGCAAAGTCTCCCAGGAAGAATAGGCGCCAGGAAATAATCAAATTGAGAGCTGAAATCAATAAAATAGAAACAAAGAGAACAATACAAAGAATCAATGAAACGAAGAGTTGGTTCTTTGAGAAAATCAACAAGATAGACAAGCCCTTACCCAAATGAACCAAAAGGCAGAGAGAGAGAGAGCATCAAAATTAGCAAAATGAGAAATGAAAAGGAGACATAAAAACTAACACTGAGGAAATCCAGAGAATCATTAGGTCATACATCAAAAACGTGTACTCCACCAAATTGGAAAATTTGAAAGAAATGGACAATTTTCTGGATAGGTACCACATACCAAATTAAATAAAGACAAGATAAATGGTTTAAATAGACCAATAGCCCCTAAGGAAATAAAATCAGTCATTAAAAGTCTCCCAACCAAAAAAAGCCCAGGACCAGATGGTTTCAATGCAGAATTCTACCAGATCTTCAAAGAAGAGATAATACCAATACTCTTTAAATTGTTCCACACAATAGAAACAGAAGGAGTGCTACCAAACTCCTTCTATGAGGCTACAATTACCCTGATTCCCAAGCCAAACAAAGATACAACAAAGAAAGAGAATTACAGACCCATCTCCCTCATGAACATTGATGCAAAAATACTCAATAAAATATTGGCAAACTGACTCCAAGAACACATGCAAACAATTATCCACCATGATCAAGTAGGCTTCATCCCAAAGATGTAAGGTTGGTTCAACATATGAAAGTCTATCAATGTAATCCACCATATAAACAAACTGAAAGAAAAAAAAATCACATGATCATCTCACTAGAGGCTGAAAAGGTCTTTGACAAAATCCAACAACCCTTCATGATAAAGGTCTTGAAGAGATCAGGAATACAGGGAACACACATAAACATATTAAAGGCAATTTATAGCAAGCCCACAACCAACATCAAAGTAAATGGAGAGAAACTGAAAGTGATTCCACTAAAACCAGGAATAAGAAAAGGCTGTCTGCACTCCCCATACGTATTCAATATAATACTTGAAGTTCTAGCCAGAGCAATAAGACAACATAGGCAGATGAAGGAGATACAAATTGGAAAGGAAGAAGTCAAGTTTTCACTATTTCCAGATGACATGATAGTATACATAAGTCACCCCAAAAATTCGACCAAGGACCTCATACAGCTGATAAACACCTTCATTAATGTGGCAGAACACAAGATTAACTAAAACAAATCAGTAGCCTTCCTATATACAAATGACAAACAGGCTGAGAAAGAAATCAGAGAAACATCACCCTTTCCAATAGCCACAAATAATATAAAATACCTTGGAGTAACTCCAACTAAGCAAGCAAAGTACCTGTATGACAAGAACTTTAAATCTCTGAAGAAAAAAATTGAAGAAGATGTCAGAAAATGGAAAGATCTCCCATGCTCATTGATAGGCAGGATTAACATAGTGAAAAATGACAATCTTACAAAAAGCAATCTACAGATTCAGTGCAATCCCCATCAAAATCCAAACACAATTCTTCACAGACCTGGAAAGAACAATACTCAAATTCATATGGAAAAGCAAAAAACCCAGGATAGCCAAAAGAATCCTCTACAATAAAGCAACCTCTGCAGGCATAACGATCCCTGACTTCAAGCTCTATTATAGAGCTACAGTAATAAAAACAGATTGGTACTGGCATAAAAATCAACATGTGGACCAATGGAATCGAACTGAAGTCCCTGACATTAATCTGCACATATATGAGCACCTAATTTTTGACAAGGAAACCAAAACGGTACAATGGAAAAAAGAAAGCATCTTCAACAAATGGTGCTGGAATAACTGGATGTCAACATGTAGAAGACTACAAATAGATCCATATCTGTCACCATGCACAATACTTAAGTCCAAGTGGATCAAAGACCACAACATAAATCCAGTTACTCTGAACCTGATAGAAGAGAAAGTAGGAAGTAGTCTTGAACACATTGGCACCAGAGATCACTTCCTAAATATAACACCAGCAGCACAGACACTGAGAGAAACAATTAATAAATGAGACCTCTTGAAACTGAGAAGCTTTTATAGGTTGAAGGACACAGTCAATCAGACAAAACGGCAGCCTACAGAATGGGAAAATATCTTCAACAACCCAACATCTGACAGAGGGCTGATATACAGAATATATAAAGAACTCAAGAAGTTAGACATCAAAATATCTAATAGTTGAATTAAAAATGGGCTATAGAGCTAAAAAGAGAATTCTCAACAGAAGAAGCTCAAATGGCTGAAAAACATTTAAGGAATTGCTCAACTTCCTTAATCATCAGGGAAATGTAAATAAAAACAACTCTGATATCATCTTAGAACCCGTCAGAATGGTTAAGATTAAAAACACTGAAGACAGCTTATGTTAGAGAGGATGTGGAGCAAGGGGAACACCTTTACACTGTTGGTGGGAATGCAAACTTGTACAGCCACTTTGGAAATCAATATGGTGCTTTCTCAAAAAAATTGGAAATCAATCTTCCTCAAGACCCAGGTATACCACTCTTGGGCATATACTCAAGGAATGTTCAATCATACCACAAGGACACATGCTCAACTATGTTCATAACAGTTTTATTCGTAATAGCCAGAAACTGGAAACAACCCAGATGCCATTCAACTGAAGAATGGATAAAGAAAATGTGGTACACATACACAATGGAGTACTACTCAGCCGAGAAAATCAATGACATCATGAGGTTTGCAGGCAAATGAATGGAACTAGAAAATATCATCGTGAGTGAGGCAACCCAGACTCAGAAAGACAAACATGGTATGTACTCACTCATAAGTGGATACCAGATGTAAAGCAAAGGATAACCAGACTGCAACCCACAGCTCGGGGGAGGCTAGCTAGTAAGGACGACCCTAGAGAAATACAAAGGGATCACACAGTGACAGAGAAATGGACGAGATCTACATAAGCAAACTGGGGGTAAGGGTGGGTATTGGAGGGCAAGTGTTGGGGGAATGAGAACTTAGGTGAGCGGGGCTTCCTAACTGGATCAGGAACAGAAAGGGAGAACATGGAAAGAGATACCATGATAAATGAAGACTCCATGGGAATAGGAAGAAGCAGATTGCTAAAGAGGTCCCCAGAAATCCACAAAGATGACTCCACTATAGACTACTGGCAATAGTCGAGAGAGTGACCGAGCTGACCTACTCTGGTGATAGGATGGCCGAACACCCTAACTGTTATGATAGAACTCTCATTCAGTGACTGGTGGAAGCAGATGCAGGGATCCACAGTCACACCTCAGGTGGAGCTCCAGGAGTCCAATCGGCGAGAGAAAGCAGCGATTATATGAGCAAATGATATTGAGACCATGATTGGAAAAAGCACAGGGACAAATAGTCAAACTAGTGGAAACACATGAACTGTGAATCAATAGCTGAGAAGCCCCCATGGAACTGGACTAGGCCCTCTGGATAACTGAGACATTTGATTAGCTTGAACTGTTTAGGAGGCCCCCAGGCAGTAAGACCAGGACCTCTCCTTGGTGCATGAGCCGGCCTTTTGGAACCTAGGGCCTATGGTGAGATAATTTGCTCAGCCTTGGTGCAGGGAGGAGTTTATTGGATCTGCCTCAACTGAATGTACCAGGTTCTGCTGACTCCCTAGGGGAGACCTTGCCTTGGAGGAGGTGGGAATGGGGGGTAGACTGGGGGGAATCTGGGAGGTGGGAGGAGGCAGTACAGGGCTATCCATGGCTGATATGTAACATGACTATAAAATCTCTCATATAAAAAAGGATACAAGAACTAGATAGTCATGGTCATACAGTTTATTACAATGTAAGTCTCTGTGTGTTTACTTGGCTCTGAGCAGCTGCAGCAGCTGGGTGGACACAGGAAAACTTCAGCTACATTGGACTTTGCAATCTCCACTCTCATATTCATGGACCTGACAAGTAACTTTTGCACCAGTGTTGACTACATCATTCACAAAGAAACCAATTAAGAACAGAAAATAAATGGCAAGTAGCATATAATAATTAAAACACTAAGTGTAGAGAACAAAGAAAGACATTGAAAGCTCAAGAGAAAATCCACACATCATAGGATAAAATCCATCAAAATAATAGCTGATAGCTCATTGGAAACTTTAATAAGAAAAAGATCCTGGAGTAATGTACTTCATATTCCAAGACAGCATGAATACCAAACCAGAGTACTTGTACCAAGCAAGACAATGTGACCCTATACTGTAGTTAAAGGAGAAGATAAAATTTTACATGATATAATAATGCCAATATTCATCATGTCCATCACAACAGAAATATAGGGAAATCTGAAAGTAACAGAACTTCATTCTGTTATCTAAAATAAACTCATCTTACTGTCAAGTATAGATAACACTTTACATGAAGCATGGATAATATATTCTGAGCAAAGGAAAGGAGGAAACAAGTAGGAGTATAAGTTCCAACAAAATAGATTTCCAACAGAGACTATCCACAAGAGATAAAGAAGGGCATTTGATTTTAATAAGGATAATAATAAAGAAAAATATACTATACTCTTAAATATATATGCAGCAAACTCACACACACACTTAAGTTCATAAGTGCATATGACTGGACTTAAAGACACAGGTGAACACTACTCAGTAGTAGTATATAATTTCAATACCCCACTTCCTCCAATAGAGAGGTATATGGATATCAAACATTACATGGACCTAGTAGATACCTGCAAATTATTTCACCCAAACACCAAAGAATATAATTCTACTCAGCAGCCAAAAGAAGCTTCTATAAAATTGTCTTAGTTATGATTTCTATTGCTGTGATGAGAAACCATGACCACAACAATTCTTATAGGGAAAAACATTTAATTGGTGTGGCTTACATTTTCAAAGGTTTAGTCCGTTAGTCTCATGGTGCAACTTGGTGGTTTTGAGGCATAGTGCTGGAGAAGGAGCTGCGTTTACTATGTTTTGACCCATAGACAACAAGAAGTAGTATGAGTGTCACAACGAGCCAAATTTGAGCAAAGGAGGCCTCAACACCTATGCCCACGGTGACACATTTCTTCCAAGAAGGCCAAATCAACTCTAACAAGGCCACACCCCCTGATAGTGTTACTCCTCATAAGATTATGGGAGACAATTATATTCAAACTATCACATATTCACTCCTTGGACCCTATAAGCTTGTAATAATATCATATTGCAAATGCATTTAGTTCAACTTCAGAAGTCCCCATAGTCTATCACAGTCTCAACAATGTTTAAAAGTCCAAAGTTCATAGTCTCTTCTAATATTCATGCAATCTCTTAACTGTAATCCCATATAAAATCAAAATAAGAAAACACATCACATAATTCCAACATATTATTGCACAGGATATACATTACTGTTCCAAAACATAGGGAAAGGAGCATAATGAAGAAATACTGGACCAAACCGATACCAAAAAATGTCTGGCCAAACTCCAAACTCTGCATCTCCATGTCTTATTTCAAAAGGCTCTTCAGATAAGCAACTCCTTTCAGTTTTGTTGACTGCAACACACTTCCTTCTCTTGGGCTGGTACCACTCACTGTTGGCAGCTCTCCTTGGTAGGTATCTCAAGGCTCTGGCATCTCTTACATCTTGGGATCTCTAAGGAGATCCAGGCTTCAACTTCACAGTTTGACTAAATAACCTCTCTGGGCCTCCTTCAGGGACACACCTGACATATGACTAGCATCAGCAGTTTTCCTTCATAGTCTCCACAATCCCATCCTTACATCACCAGATCACACACATGCACATTGCCTGATATGCTTGACAGAACTTGCCTATCAGAACCAACTACAAACCCCCCAGGGAAAGTTAGGGACACACAGCTCCTGAACTGCCTTTTCTTTATGAATTATACAGGAACTAGGTCTTTCTGCCTCTTGAAAGCATTACAAGGCCTAGTTCTGGATGCACAGATCTCATACTGGGTTTCTAATGAATTTACCAGAACCTTGCTAATTGGCACCATTAAATATTTATAAACTATCTGGATTCACTCTGTTCATGCTAGTCCTACATTAACTTTCTGTAGCTAGAGTTTTTCTGCCTGGCCCACAATCAGGACAAATCTCTCTCACCTGCCAGTCCCACAACCGCTCAGACCCATCCAAGTAAACACAGAGACTTATATTGCTTACAAACTGTATGGCCGTGGCATGCTTCTTGCTAACTGTTCTTATATCTTAAATTAATCCATTACCAAAAATCTATACCTTGCCACGTGGCTCGTGGCTTACCGGCATCTTTACATGCTGCTTGTCCTGGCAGCGGCTGGCTGTGTCTCCTTCCACCTTCCTGTTCTTTTCTCTTCTCTGTTAGTCCTGCCTATACTTCCTGCCTAGCCACTGGCCAATCAGTGTTTTATTTATTGACCAATCAGAGCAACACATTTGCCATACAGAACATCCCACAGCAACTTTCCTTTTGAATACTCAAAATGCTGAGCCCAGAACCACCACCAATTCATGTCTCCACATGTTTTTTTTTCCCAACACAAACTTTCAAAGTCCATATTACTCCAAACAAAACTATGGTCCAGCCTATCACAGTAATACCCCTGACCATGGTACAATCTTTTGTCTTAGTTAGGGTTTCTTTTGCTGTGAAGAGACACCCTGACCACAGCAACTCTTATAAGGAAAAACATTTCATTGTTATGACTTACATTTTCAGAGGTTAGGCCATTGTCATTGTGGTGCTAGATGATTGCATGCAGGCAGACATGGTGCTGGAGAAGGAGTTCAAAGTACTGTGTCTTGACCTGCAGAAAACAGGAAGTAATCTGAGTGTTATATTGAAGCTTCAGAAAAGTAGACCTCAAAACCCACCCTCACAGTGACACACTTCCTCCAACAAGGCCTTACCTACTCCCAAAATGCCATACCTTCTAGTAATAGTGCCATTCACTATTAGCTTACAGCGCCTAATTACCTTCAAACTACCACAAAATTGGACCACATATTTGGACACAAAACACATATTAACAAATTCAGAATAATTGAAATAACTTCACGTATCTTCTTTGTTTTTATACTTCTGAATTTTTTTAATTTTATAACTAATTAATTTTACATATAAGCTGTAGCTAGAGTTTTTCTGGTCCTGCCTGGCCCACAGTCATGACAAACCTCTAACCCGCCAGTCCCGCAGCAGCTCAGATCCAACCAAGTAAACATACAGAGACTTATATTGCCTACAAACTGTATGGCCATAGCAGGTTTCTTGCTAACTGTTCTTATAGCTTAAATTAATGCATTTCCATAAATCCATACTTTGCCACGTGGCTTGTGGCTTACTGGTGTCTTGACATGCTGCTTGTCATGGCGGTGGCTGGCAGTGTCCTCTCAATTCTACTCTCTGTTAGTCCCGCCTATACTTCCTGCCTGGCCACTGGCCAATCAGTGTTTTATTTATTGACCAATCAGAGCAATTTGACATACAGACCATCCCACAGCACTTCCCCTTTTCTTTTTTTTTAAAGGAAGGTTTTAACTTTTACAAATCTCCAAAGCCAGCTTGGTATATTTGGGAATTTGAGCGTAGCTTCTCTTACTACTTCCTGCTGGAGGGGGGCGCTGTATCTTATGGGGACACAAAGAAAATTTTAGGATTATGGAGTAGTCCGTGAGGGTGTATCATCTGAGCCAGTTGGATGTTGGATCATCTGGGTCATGGTGTCATTGGAGACCTTTCAGGGGTCTTGGCTGGTCAAACCTGATGTATCTTAATCTGGAACAAATCCATAGCCTCTGTCTTTCTGTGGAAACAAAAGCAGAGCCTCCTTTCCAAAGCAACATATCCTTACATCCAAATTTTGAAGTCAAGGTACCTTTAAAATATACATTTTGGCATAACTCAACAGCTTTTGCAATCAAATGTTTTTCTTCAGTTATGAATATCAAAGAGAACATAATCCAGATTCTCTGTGTGGTAGCCATCTTTATGTGGCTTATTTTTTATATTACCTTGAGCCTGTTGCTTTAAACTGCAGCATTCTAAGACTGAAACTGCACTATGGCTGCTGGCTCTGCCCACCTCAGCTTCCCAACATGGCGGTGGTACATTTTCCACCAGCTCTGGGAGCCATCAATTCTCAGAAATAGTGGGTCTATGCTTTTTTAAAGCAGCGTGTAGCCCAGAAACCTCTTTTTGTTTTGTACTAGCAAAGGCTAAATTCACAACGCAGCTTAATGTGCCACTTGCAGAGCCTCATTCCCGCCCTACTGCAGGTTGAGCACACACGCCAGGAACCCATCATAGTAGCTCAAACACGCAGGCTGCCACTAACTTGAAAGAGACAACTATGAGCTGCTTTTAGCTCCGTTTTAGAATCTTTTTACTCAGGTTTTAGGTGGAAACTCTCACCAACACGTTGGGCGCCATTTGTAGCTAGAGTTTTCCTGCCTTGCCCACAGTCAGGACAAATCTTTGTCACCCGCCAGTCCCACAGCCGCTCAGACCCAACCAAGTAAACACAGAGACTTATATTGCTTACAAACTGTATGGCCATGGCAGGCTTCTTGCTAACTGTTCTTATATTTTAAATTAATCCATCCCCACAAATCTATACCTTGCCATGTGGCTCATGGTTTACCAGGATCTTCACATGCTGCTTGTCATGGCGGCTGCTGGCAGTGTCTCCCTCCCTCTTCCTGTCCTCTCAATTCTCCTCTCTGTTAGTCCCACCTATACTTCCTGCCTGGCCACTCACCAATCAGTGTTTTATTTATTGACCAATCAGAGCAATTTGACATACAGACCATCCCACAGCAATCAGCCACAGATTCCCCTGTCCTCCCTCCTCCCTCCCCCTCTGCACTCCTCCCAATCTGACCCCATTCCCACCTACTCCAAGGCAAGGACTCCCCTGGGGATTCAGCTCAGCCTGGTAGATTCAATTGAGGAAGGTCCAGTCCCCTCCTCCCTACACCTAGACTGAGCAAGTGTCCCAGCATAGGCCCTAGGTTCCAAAAAGCTAGCTCATGCACTAAGGACAGGTTCCAGTTCTACTGCCTAGGGGACTCCTAAATAGTTCAAGCCAATCAACTGACTCATTTATCCAGAAGGCCTGATCCAGTTATATGGGGGCTACTCAGGTATTGGTTCACAGTTCATGTGTTTCCACTAGTTTGGCTATTTGTCCCTGTGCTTTTTCCAATCATGGTCTCAATATCTCTTGCTCATATACTCCTTCCTCTCTCTCAATGATTGGACTCCTGGAGCTCCACCTGGGGCCTGGCCATGGATCTCTGCATCTGCTTCCATCAGTCATTGGATGAGAGTTCTATTACGACAGTTAGGGTATTCGGCCATCCAATCACCAGAGTAGGACAGTTCGGGCTTTCTCTCGACCATTGCCAGTAGTCTATTGTGGAGGTATCTTTGTGGATTTCTGTGGACCTCTCTAGCACTTTGCTTCTTCCCATTCCCATGGGGTCTTCATTTATCATGGTATCTCTTTCCTTGTTCTCCCTCTCTGTTCTTGATCCAGCTGAGATCTCCCGATCCCCTGAGCTCTCTTTCCCCTGACCCTTGCCCTTCATTACCCTCCCTCAAGTCCAGTTTTCTCATGTAGGTCTCATCCATTTCTCTGTTGTTGGGTGATCCCTGTGTCTTTCTTAGGGTCCTCTTTACTAGGTAGCCTCCCTGGAGTTGTGAGTTGCAGTCTAGTCATCCTTTGTTTTACATCTAGTATCCACTTATTAGTGAGCACATACCATGTTTCTCTTTCTGAGTCTGGGTTACCTCACTCAGGAGGATTTTTTCAAGATCTGTCCATTTGCCTGCAAACCTCATGATGTCATTGTTTTTTCTGCTTAGTAGTACTCCATTGTGTATATTACATTTTATTTATCCATTCTTCAGTTGAAGGGCATCTAGGTTATTTCCAAGTTCTGGCTATTACAAATAATTCTGCTATGAACATAGCTGAGCATGTGCCCTTGTGATATGATTGAACATTCCTTGAGTATATGCCCAAGAGTGGTAAAGCTGAGTCTTGGCAGAGATTGATTCCCAATTTTCTAAGAAAGCACCATACTGATTTCCAAAGTGGCTGTACAAGTTTGCATTCCCACCAACAGTGTAGGGATGTTCCTCTTTCTCCATATCCTTTCCAACATAAGCTGTATTCAGTGTTTTTGATATTAGCCATTCTGATAGGTGTAAGATGGTATCTCAGAGTCGTTTTGATTTGCATCTCTCTGATGACTAAAGATGCTGAGCAATTCCTTACATGTTTTTCAGCCATTTGAAATTCTTCCTTTGAAGATTCTCTGTTTATCTTTATAGCCCATTTTTTAATTGGACTGTTAGGTATTTTGATGCCTAATTTCTTGAGTTCTTTATATATTCTAGATGTCAGTCCTCTGTCAGATATGGGGTTGGTGAAGATCTTTTCTCATTCTGTAGGCTGTCATTTTGTCTTATTGACCATATTTTTTGCCCTACAAAAGCTTCACAGTTTCAAGAGGCCTCATTTATTAACTGTTTCTCACAGTGTCTGTGCTACTGGTGTTATATTTAGGAAGTGATTTCCGGTGCCAATGTGTTAAAGACTACTTCCTACTATCTCTTCTATCAGGTTCAGAGTAACTGGATTTATGTTCAGGTCCTTGATCCACTTGGACTTAAACTTTGTGCATGGTGACAGATATGGATCTATTTGCAATCTTTCTCAGAACATTGGGAATCAATCTACCTCAAGACCCAGTGATACCACTTTTGAGCATTTACCCAAAGGATGCTCAGTCTTACCACAAGGATTATTGCTCATCTATGTTCACAGCAGCATTATGTGAAATAGCCAGAACTTGGAAACAACCTAGGTGCCCCTCAACTGAAGAATGGATAAAGAAAATGTGGTACACATACACAATGGAGTACTACACAGCAGAGAAAAACATGACATCATGAGGTTTGCAGGCAAATGAAGGGAACTAGAAAATATCATCCTGAGTGAGGTAACCCAGACTCAGAAAGACAAACATGGTATGTACTCACTCATAAGTGAATACTAGATGTAAAGCAAAGGATAACCAGACTGCAACCCACAGCTCCAGGGAGGCTAGCTAGTATGGATGACCCTAGGAAGGAAGTATGGATCAACCAGCGATGAAGAAATGGATGAGATCTACATGAGCAAACTGGGCATGAGGGGAGGTAATGGAGGACAAGGGATTGGAGATGAGAGCTTAGGGGAGAGGGAGGTTCGACCTGGAACGGGAACAGAGTGGGAGAGCAAGGAAAGAGATACCATGATAATTGAAGACACCATGGGAATTGGGAGAAGCAGAGCGCTAGGGAGGTTCCCAGTAATTCCCAGGACTCCACCATAGACTACTGGCAATAGTTGAGAGGGTGCCTGAGCTGACCTACTCTGGTGATCGGATGGATGAATATACTAACTGTCTTGATAGAACCCTCATCCAGTGACTGAAGGAAGCAGACACAGAGATCCATGGCCACGTCCCAGGTGCAGCTCCAGGAATCCAATCAGAGAGAGAGGAGGGATGCTATGAGCAAGACACATTGAGATCATGATTAGAAAATGTACAGAGACAATTATCTGAACTAGTGGAAACACATGAACTATGGAGCAACAGCTGAGGAGCCCCCATGGTAGTGGACTAGACCCTCTGGGTAATCGAGACAGTTGTTTAGATTGAACTGTTTAGGGGCTCCTCAGGCAGTGGGATCGGGACCTGTCCCTAGTGCATGAGCTTGCGTTTTGGAGTCTAATGCCTATGGTGATACACTTTGCACAGCTTTGGTGCAGGGAAAAGGGGTTTGGACCTGCCTCAACTGAATGTACCAGGCTCTGCCTTCTACCCATGGGAGACATTGCCTTGGAGGAGGTAGGAATGGGGGGGGGGAGAGCAGGGGGGGGGGGGGGAGGGAGAGGGGGATCTGTGGTTGGTATGTAAAATGAATAGAAAATCTCTTACTAAAAAAAACAAGAGAGGAATAAACATAACTCAGAGAATAGAGAAAGGAAAACAAAACAAACAAATAAAATCTCCCCAAAAGAGAACAAACAAACCAATAAAACCAAAACAATAAATGTTTCCATTGCTTTTGAAAAAAGTTAATAATAGCAAGTGAAAAAATAATTGTGTTTGGCAGGTATGAATTTCCCACATTGTAAAAAGCTTTGAAAAATGACAAATTCCATTCTTTGAGAAACTGTTACACTCTAGAGGCATAGTAACACATGCTTTTAATCTTTGCACTCCAAAGGCATGCAGATATCTGTGAGTTTGAGGCCAATCTCATATACATAGTGATGTTCAGTCCAAAGTTATACTATGAGACTATGATTCAAACCAACCAACCAACCAACCAACCAACTACAGTCATGTGTTTACTATAAAACAGTAACAAAACAATTTATTCTTTGGCTTATGAGGAAGAAAAACAGATTGATTTCCCTCAGTAGCAATAATGCTAATTTGAGTTATATTACACTTGTTTCCCACATTCTGAAAATATTTAAATAAAATGTCTTTTGGCTTAATTTCCTTTAAGGCTGCCAAGGATTGTAAGCTGTAGGTAATGGTCAATATGGACACTTTAGCTGAAGTTCATGGCTTACATTCCATTTCTGTAATTAACTTCATATGAAAGGGTACTATTTTTTATGGACAATCTGAAATTCATGATGACATATTTTGGGTAATTTAAAAAATATTCCTTTTTTCTAAGAAGGAGCACATAAGATGGTTTTCCATACTTTACTTATCTTTCCTCCCGAAAAAGAATAGTCTGTGGTGGCATTAAAATCCAAGCATTTGAAAAAAATTGCTAAATAACGGCATTACAGATAACCATGTGAACTTTCAACATTGTGAGGGTAAGGTATGCCTTAAGAGCTATAACCCAAGTGGGTGCATATTTAATGTATCATTGAGTCTAAAACATGACTAGGAATGAGGAGAAATTAGGGACAGTACGAACATTTGCTTACTAACTGGTTCAGACTCTGGACTAGTTTCCTTCAGTAGTCTCTAAAATTTTTCTAAAACATTTCATATTTAAAATAAAATTCCTAGTTAAAATAAATTCTTCCAATTTTCAATTCATGGATTCTTTCAGATAGTTTAGTCTTTACTGATAACACAGTAAATATAAGCCACCACATTATTACCTTCACCTTCAGCTCTGACTTACATAACAGCAGGTGTGTTCTAAGTAGTATTTTTTTTCACTCCCTTATATTGAGAGCCACTGGTAGCAAAAGTCCATGGGAGTATAAAGCAGTGACAATTAGAGTTCAGAAGGTCAACCTATCAGAACTAAGGTTTCTGTTAGAGGAAACCATCATGCACGGCTGGTCTATATCACATCAATCATTAATCCAGTCTGTTGGAGGTAATCCCTCATTTGAGGTTCCATCTTTCACACAAACTCTACTGTGTTTCAAGTTGATCAAGAGTAGAGAGCACAATCACCATTGGGGTCTGTAGGAGAGGTCTCAAACAAAGGCCTGTTATGCATGCCAGCAAAATTCTTCTGTTCTTTATTTTCATGAGACCTGGTTTCAGAGTACCTCTGGCTTTCTGGGAGCTCACTATGTAGACAAGTTACACCTAGAACTCACAGAGATTGGGCTGCCTTGCCCTCCCGTTGCTGAGATTAAAGTTATGGTTCACCACACCCAGATAATCAGCCGGCTTTTATGCCAAGCTCCAGAGCACCTGGATGATGCTTTTCAGGGCACATTTATTTCCAGCAGAATCTGTGGTATATCCTTTGCTAGCAAATGCTCTTTGAATTCTTCTATCTAAGATGACAGGCTGTGGAATCTTCCCTGTTGGTCACATACATAAAAACAACAACATGCACATTTATACAGTAGGGCTATACCATGCTTTTTATGAAACATTCTTGTCTTCCCATTTCCTGTAACAGGATGTTTATGCACTTCCCATTGACCTCCACAGCTCACTCTAAGAAATTCACCCTGATTTTGATAATAGTGTGTTCTGGAAGCTGCCATGTAGCACAAAGTGTAGATTTTTTTCATTGCTTATTATACCACAGATACATTATGAAGTACAAAGAGATAAGGTTTAAAATGAAAGTCAAAATTTCCTTCTCTTTTTACCACTCATTCACACACTTGGGCTATTTTTAACTATATGCTTACAGTATGTTCTCATGATGTGACCATAGTAAGAAATAACATTGTGTAAATTTACATAGCTTTCCATCAGTTTGTAAGAACTTAAGAGTTACCTGGAAAGAAGAAGCTCAATTAAGGGATTCTCTCCATCAAATTGCCTATAGTCAAGTCTATAGGACATTTTCTTGGTTAGTAATTTTCTCGATTAGTATCTTATGTAGGATGTCCTGGCAGAAGGTGGGCAGTACAAAACCTGGGCCTCTGGTAATGGATGATATAAAAATGCAAACTGAGCAGGCTATGGGGGTCAACTCAGTAAGCTGTGTTTATCCATGGCTCCTGCTTGATTCATTTTCTGTCTTTGGTTTCTGCCTTGAGCGCCTGTCCTAATCTGTTGAGGTAATGGACTATGATGTGGCAATGTGAGCCACGTGAACCATTTCCTCTCCAAGTTGAATTTGGTCATGGTGCTTTATCACAGCAGTAGAAACCCTAACTAGTATCATCAAAGTAACAGTTTGAAGTAAAACAGAAAGATAAAAGGAGGATATTTTTCTATTCCTTCCACCACACAGATAATGGAGGGCAAGGAATGAGGGATGAGAACTTATTTTTTTCTTTTTTCAAATAACTATCTGTGCTATGCCCATCAGTCATTGTAGTACTTATTTGATGCATGATTTCAAAAAGTAAATTCCTCTTTTATAGACTATTCATATACAAAGGGAAGTTAAGCACACTGGTCCTTTATGGCTAAATATGGCTAGGAAGTTGTGTTCTTTGCTCATAATCCACCATTCAGCCTGAGTAGCCATGGAAACAAGAATTTTTAAAGTGAGTTAATTCTCTGTCAACTGGCAGTCACTAACATTTGGTCTTCGTAGAAGGGAAAAAGAGGCAAGTATTTTACATTCCCAGGTGGTTTTATTAATCACATTCGATTTCACAGGACAAAGAATGCCAGAAAGGGCCATTGACATGTGGGTAAGTGTGTGTAAACACTGCTGAATATCATAAGTGTCTGGAAGCTCCATGTGGGACTGCAGGTTATCATTGAGCTGCCCTGCAGGTTTTAATTGTGTAGCTCCCTGATGTTGAGTATATGAATTAACCTCTCTCTGTTGTTTCCTTACCTACAAAATGGGGGAAATGATTAGATGGGTATCCTTAGAGAGTCAGATGTACGAACACTCCTGAAGTGTTTAAATGAGGTTCTTCTTAAGCCAAGGACAGGAGTGAATGGAAAGGATTGTGGGATCAAGGGTTTGGAGAGACATTGGTCTGAGTTGAAATGTCTGCCTAATAGAATTTCTTTTTCTGAAGGTTTTTCCACTCTTCTTCTAACTGGAGATATGAGCATTTACTGTTACTGGGAAGAACGTCTGTGATCCCGCCACCTTCTAAATGAATCCTCTTATCCATAATACACAAAGGTATAAAAACTTTATGTTATATATGGGAGCTTTCAAATATGGTCTTTATGAATCACACGCATCTACTCCACATGTTTCAAACACTGGAAGAAACAGACACTGCCAAGCTAGCTCATTTTTTTCTGGAACAACAGCAATCTTCATTGTGTTTTCAGTAGTACTTCAAAGCACACTGTTCTTGTAGTCCATTGCCTCAGGCCTGCCTTGGAAAGGAAGATGATGTGGGCAGGGTGTTACCCAAGCCACCATAAATTGTGAACTCATCTTGCTGATGAAACTTCCCTAGAACAGCTACTGCCTTCAGTCAGGCAGGAAGCACATTCTACAGAGACTTCAGAGTAGGGGATAGCTGTTAGGGAAGGTTTCCTGGCAAGGAGATCCAGTGTGTAGGCCCCTCCAACCTTCTGCATGCACAGTTAGCAGTGACGTTATCCACATGCCTAGAGAGTAAATGACTCACCTCCTTCCTTTATGCTAAATGATCTAGTATTACCCCTCAGTGTGTAATTTTTCTCCTTTTCATCCTAATTTGGAATTGAGAAAAGGTGCAAAGAAGTTAGTTCAAAGTTACAATACAGAGTGTAAATTTTCTGTGAAAGAAGATATTTGCTCACACAAAATATGTCAGGATTCTTTGTGTTTCACTGAAATGAAGCTAATTATCTAAAGATGAAATTTTAAGTAGGAGATGGGTTATAATTGGAAATATCCACTTTTATGGGTTTATATGATTTTATGTGTTAATTATCCATTTCCCCTATTCCTCTGACTCACTCTCTGGACAATTTTACACGTAGATTTTGGTTTACAGATACTAAAGAAGAATTCAGGGTTTTGTGCGTGTTAGATAATCACTTTACCACTGAGCTCTATCTGTTGACGGGCATACTCTTTCTGGTTTCAATTATAAAATATGTATAGCTTTCTTTATAGAAGTGTATATTTCTCAAAAATGCACAAAGAGGAATAGCAGTGTACACTATCATTTATGAGGTGTATCATTATGTACAGATCTCTTTTTACAAACATCTATGTATACACAAATTTATGTCAAGTGTGTTATTATTTTTACATAAATGAGTTTACTATGTGAATTATTTTCATTTTCTTTGGTTCTTTCATAGATGATTTTAGTTTGTAGTAGTCATGAAATGTTATAGTAGCATATTTTAGAAATGACAATTTATTTGAGCATTCCTCTGCTTTTTCCTCTCTTTATGGTATTAAAATATTTACAAATTGCAAATATAGATAAAATAAGCATGGCATTACATATGATATTGCACTCTCTTCTCATTGTCAGTTCTAAGCATTGAAATTCCTAGTCAACAACTATTATTATCTACTCTGTGAAGAATAATAATCTGCACATAGACCACTGAAACATCTCTATGTGACAACAGGGACAAGGTATGAGAGCTCAGTGCTCTCTAAGCCATGACTCCTTCTGTTTTCCTGCCTTCCCTTGTATTCTCACTGACTCTATTCTTCTTTGATGCCTTCTTCAGATTTGCCACAATGAAGGAGTACGTCTTCAAGTTCACTGGCCTGATTTGCAGTACATCAGCTTTAGTGTTTGAAATCATCCTTGCAAACAGCCAACGCTGGCGCCTGTGGGAGTTTAACAACAAGGTCGTGCAATTTGTGTCAATTGGACTCTGGGAAGCTTATTACACTCAGGACTTTAACATCTCTGGGTCTATGACCAGGATGTTGGTTCACACCCCTCTCAATTCAACCTGGGACAAGTCATCGGAATTTCAGTATTTACAAGTCCTGATAGCGTGGGCCATTTTGATGAAAATCCTAGTCCTGATTTTCACTTCAGTGGCCATTAGGATCGGCTGTATGGAAGACCCATTCATTGAGATCCAGCTGTTTTGCTACAAGATGTCTGCCATAATTTTGGCTGTGAGCAGTCTTTTCACACTTGTTACTGTGACCTTGAACCACCTGGTAGACCTCTATGGGCAAACCACTCTTGACTTTTCACCTGACTTCCCCGTTAAAAAGGAGGACATTATAAAGAAACACTGCACAAACGTGTTCCCAATGGGTGTGCTGACAGCCATGATGTCACTCTTTGGCGTGATTTTGTTTCTCTGTGAGATGATCTCCTTGACAGTACAGAGTCAGGTGAAGGCCCAGTGTGCTTCCGAACTGGCTGAGCAAAAGGTCTGAAGTGAGGGCTCTGGCATTTTAACATCTGCCAGGAGAATCCTTGAAGAAATTGCCCATTTTCACACAGTACTGTGTAATCACCAATTCATTCTATATAAAATATCAACTTGATTTCTGGGAGTGTGTCTAAGTTTTATTCCTTCCTTGTTGTCAAACGCATTCCATTCTTTAAATGTTTTCACATTCTAAAGTGCAGGTCGTGATCCCATTCGACAGTGCCAACAAGCAATAGCAAGAAAGAGTACAGTATAAAGGCATGTTTTCTAAGTAAACCTAGTGAATCCCATGAGAAATATGGTTTTCAAGTAAACAGACACCTCACACAAAAAAGAAACCACATTCTTGTGTGGAGACACTTAAGTATTCATATCTCTGAAAGGTAGAGCAGAATGTCATAGCCTTGGCACTTCTGGGAGTGAGGGATGCTCTCTTGGAGAAAGAAGGCAGTGCTGTTCACTGAGTATGCTAGTGCCATCTGTCGTCTGTCTCTATTAGAAGGCAGTAGCCATCTCCTATTTCCCCAGTTGTGAATAAATGCCACAAATGCCCAGGCATTTCCAGTGTGCTCTGATGGTCCATGTGGTGGGTAGCATAGGGCCATTCTAATCTATCAGCCATCCTTCAGGACCTTAAAAAATCCTGGTTTTCTTCCTGGGAACATTAGTCCCTATTCTTTATCAGGTCAGCTTTCTGAGTGTGTGTTATATTGTGTGAATACTTCTCTCAGTGGATCTAGATCAATGGTTCTCAACCTGTGGTTTGCAGCCCCTTTGGGGGGTTGAATGACCCTTTCACAGGGATTGCCTAAGACAATTGGAAAACAGAGATATTTACATTATGATTAATAACAATAGAAAATTGCAGTTATGAAGTAGTAATGAAAATAATTTTATGGTTGGGGGGGCTGCAACATGGGGAAGTGTATTAGAGAGTCACAGCATTAGGACGTTTGAGAACAACTGATCTAGATCTTCCATCTCCATCACCACCACCCACCATATCACATACCTGATTCATTTTTCTGACAAAATACATAACATGAGCAAGTAAAGGAAGGAAAGTTTATATTGGCCCTTAATTTGAGGAAATACACATCATGACTGAGAGATCTTGGGGGCAAGAGTCCCAAGTTGCTTGCTACATTGCATTAGTAGTAAGAGAGCAGGGAGTGTAGTTAGAGCACTGCAGATGCTCACCTAGCTCTCTCCTTGTTATGCAGCCAGGAATTTCAGTCCAAGGAATGATGCTACTCTATTTCAGATGGATCTTCCCAGCCCAATTAACCTCATCTGAAACTCTTTGAGACATTACCATAGGCTTCTGTATTTCTTGATTTTAGATCCTGTTCATTCAACATTTAATATTAACCATTCCTAATCCTCTTCTTGACAATTTATGGTCCAAATATATCATTTTCATTACATTAATTTGTTTGTGTGTGTGTGTCTCTCTCTGTGTGTGTGTGTGTGTGTGTGTGTGTGTGTGTGTGTGTGTGTGTATAGGAACCTTTGTGCCATGGCTTGTGGTGGTCTTAAAGGGGACTTGGTAAGCAGTAGTCATCTAGGGGTATATAAATTTCATTAATTTGAGTGGACAAATTATGTATGTGCTGGAAATTAAACCCACACAGGACAGAGAGTAGAGTGACGGGTGAAGATGGTAGAGTTACATCTATAGATCTGTGACAAGGAATTATAAACTGGAAGCCACTGGGATTGAAAGTAACAGAGATATGAGTGTTCCTGACAGAAAGTAACTATTATAAACTCAATATACCCAGGGTCAACTGAGCACAAAAGCAAGATCAGCGGTCAGGAACTGTTTTGATTATGAGCAATGTGTGGCTGATGACAGGATATAGAATCATAGAACATTATTTTGAATTGGACTGTACTTATTGGGTGTGTTTGTATTGTTGAGGTTGAAACATAAGGTTGGAACATATGCTAGGGAATTGCTTTTCTACTGATCCACCTGCCTATATTAACCTAACTTTCAATTGTACCAATTATTTCCAGCATTCAGAATTTTAGTTAAAAATTTATTTTTATTATTTACTGTGTGTGCGCACATGGATGTGCCATGGCATGTGACTTTGGAGGTCAGTAGACAACTTTGTGAAGTCAATTCTTTGCTTTCACCTGTATGTAGGTTCTGGGCATTGAACTCAGGTTTGTTGTAAGTACTGTACCCACTGAGCCATCTGTGTCCTTATTTTTTTCTCTTATGAAAGAAAACAGGTTTGTTGAGTACATTGCAAGAGACAGTGAGCTGGCCTATAACAAGAGTTCTACCCACCTCCATTATTTAGAATTTTAAAAGACAAAACTGTCTTTTAACTTTATGTTGACTGCCAATCAAATTTGTCTATTTTTCAATAATTCTATGAAGAGTTAATTTTGTGTATATTTCATATAACATTCTAACTAAAAGCATATTGGTAGGTATGTGTATGCTTTCAAAACTATGAAAGGTTCAGCATGATAGTACAGGCCTGTAATCCCAGAACTCAGGAGGCTGTGAATTCCAAGCTAACCTGGGCAAGACACTTTCTCCAAGTGTCTGTATGTGTTTTACAGCACTGTAGACTGAACCTAGGAACATACACATGCTAGGAAGTGTTCTTCCACTGAGCACTATCTTTAACCCATTACCCATTTTCAGAAGAGCAAAGCCAAAACTATAAAAAAGAGAGAATTTAACTCAAATACTTAATTGATCTCAAAAATCATTACTTCATTTAGAGTATGAGAAAATTTTACTATAATAATCCTTGGGCCAGTGAATTGGCTCAGTGGGTAAAGGTGCTTGTTGCTAGGCCTGGAGACCTTAGTTTGGTTCCCAGAACCCACATGGTTACTCCTGAGACTTTTACCCTGACCTCCTCAGTCAGGCTGTGGCAAAAAAAAGTCCAAATGATTCAGCAGATGCCCAGTGGCACAGAAGAACTCCAAAAGACAAATCCAGTTACCAAATTGCCAAGATGCTTTGGAAAGAACTGCTCAAAAGGGCTCACTAACCAAAAGGAAAGCAAAGCGTGAAGTGCCAAAGGTACTGAGAATCCAAAACAGAGCCTAAGTACTTGTTTCTCTGCTTTATCCAATACAGATAGAGAGCAGCTGATGGCAGCTGAAGGGGGAAGGAGAGAAAACACAAGTGATTATTGAAGCTGTGTGGGACCATTCAATCATTCATCTCTATTTGGAGTAAACTTGCTCTCAGTGGCTGACACCCCAAATATGTCTTTTCTCTTGGCCATAACTTGCGAAAATTGTTACTGGAGTTGTTAACGTCAAAGCTTGGACCCTGGCAGCTCTAACAATCCAGGCTTGGCCACTTGTCCTTGATAGTCCAATTCAAGAGATAAGTAATAGTAAAAAGCAGACAGGGCATTTACTTAATGTGAGCAAATTGAGAGGAGGAACAAATGAGTCCAAACAGCTGTTCTGAGACCACCATCAGGGACCTGATGTGAGCTTTAAATTTAGTTATTTTTTTAAAACTAAATTTGTTTATTGAAAATTTTAAAGTCACTCATCAATTAGAATCAGGAAATTTGGTAGCTTCAGTCATAATATCAATTTAAAAACATATACATACATTTTATTAGAAAAATATTGATATCTTGATCATGTAAGTCTTTCATTGTAAGACTTCTCATCTGCTATGATTTGAATGTCGCAGATCCCCCATTGCTTATGTATTTGAACATAGTCCAGATGGTCGTGCTCTTGGGGAGGCTTTGGTACCTTTGGGTCAGAGGCATATGTGGTAGAGGCTACTGGGGACTAGCCTTTGAGCAATAAAGCCAGGCCCTGCTTCCAGTCCCATTCTCTGCTTCCTGGTTGGCCACGAACTATTATGCGACCTGCTACAATATTCACCAATGAACAAGGACTAAACCATGTCCATCACCATGTGTTCCCGCCCATAATGGTCAAACCCTTGAGTCCAAACAAGTCCTTCCTCTCCTAAGGTGTTGCTGCTAAATATCTTGCTGCAATAGCAAGAAAAGAAACTAACACAAGTAAGAAAAACATTGTCTAACTCAGAGCTTGTTTTTAATCTTTTGAGAAAGAGTTCTTCCTATAAGAGAAACTTTAACATTTACCAGTCTGTTTCATAGAATTTACTTATTGTTTAATGTACTATTATTTTCTTTCATATTTTACAGATGATTACTGGTTTAAAGGCCAATACTTCATATGTTTGTCATATAGAGAGAAACCTTGCTAATCTCATTAGTTCTAAAAAAATTTAGTATTTTTTAAATTGACACTTAAAATTGTATAAGCCTTTGGTGTGCTAGAGTCTTTCATTTTCTAAGAATCTGTACACTGCAATTAAAATTGCTTTTTTGTAGTTATTTAACTTTGTTTTAGTTTTAATTTTATAAATTTGGTAGTTTATCTAGCCCACTAATAAATTAATGCACATGAAAAAAATGTCTTCTATGTCTTTAACTGTATTATGTATGTCTCCAATATTGCCTGACAACCTCATTTCATTTTTCAGTTTGTTTCATGCTCAGTCTTCCACGTGATTATTGCATGTAATTTCTTACATTCTTCAACATTTAAAATTTTTTAAAAAGATTGTAACAGAATGTGTATGTATTTTTGTCAAATATCCTACTAGTTTTATGCTGTGCTCTTTTCTTTTACATTATAAATGGGTATATACCCAAAGGATCCTCAATCATACCACAAGGACACTTACTCAACTATGTTCATAGCAGCTTTACTCATAATATCCAGAACCTAGAAACAACCTAGATGTCCCTCAAGCTAAGAATGGATAAAGAAAATGTGGTATGTTTACACGATGGAGTATTACTCAGCTGTTAAAAATAATGACATGAAATTTGCAGGCAAATGAATGGAACTACAAAAAAATCTTCCTGAGTGAGGTAACCTAGACCCAGAAAGCAAATGTGGTATGTGCTCATTTAATAAGTGGACAGTAGATGTAAAGCAAAGGGGATAACCAGTCTACAATCCACAGACCCAGAGAAGCTAAGTAACAAGGAGGACTCAAGAGGGGATGCTTAGATCTCCCTAGAAAGGAAAAATAGAATAGATTTTGCAGGTGGACTGGGACTGGGTGTGGATGGGAATGGGAGGGATCAGGTGGGGGGGTAGAGAGATTGAGGGGATGGAGTACTGGAAAAGGAGGCCATTTCTGGGTGAGGTAGAAACAGTGCAATGGAAATTCCCAGGAATCTACTTCTGTGATCCCAGCTAAGACTCAGCAATAGTGGATGCATAGCCTGAACTGGCCATCTCCTATAACCAGGCAAGACTTCCAGTGGAGGGATTGGGACACAAACCCAGCCACATAACCTTTGACCTACAGTCTGTCCAGACTATGGGGTGTGCTGGGGGATAAGAGATTGTGGGAGTGACCAACCAGCCTGAGAAACATGCCACAAGAGTAAGCCCACCTCAAACACTTTCTAGAGTGCCAGGACCCACAGGCTGGATGGCCCAGAGACCCGGGATAGAACCAAACATGACTAGAGAAAAGAAATATCAATGTAATGATGCCTAATGATATTCTGTTATACTCATAGATTGGTGACTACTCCAATTGTCATCAGAGAAGCTTCATCCAGCAACTGATGGAAACAGATGCAGAAACCCACAGTCAAACATTAGGCCAAGCTCAGGGAACCCCGCTGAAGAGAGGGAGGAAGGATTCTAGGAGCCAGAGGGATCAAGGACATCACAAGAAAAGTCACAGAATCAACTAACCTGGGCTCATAGGAGCTCACAGAGTCTGAACCAACAACCAGGGAGCCTGCATGGAACTGATCTCATATATGACCCTCAACATATATGTGACACTTGTATAGCTTGGTCTTATGAGACTCCTAATAGTAGGAGCAGGGGCTGTCCTTGACTCTTTTGCTAGCTTTTGGGACTCTATTCCTCATCCTGGGTTGTCTTTCCTAGACTTAATACAAGGGGAGGTGCCTTTTCTTACTATAATTTGATATTCCATGCTTTGTTGATATCCATCGGAAGCCTGCCCCTTTCTGAACAGAAACAGAGGAGGAGTGGATTGGGTGACTGGGTAGAGGGGAGGTAGGGGAAGGAATGGGAGGAGGGCAGGGAGGGGAAACTGCAGTCAGGATGAAAAATAAATAAATAAAGAAATATTTAAAAAATACAAAAAAAGAAAAAATATTTAAAAACAATTAAGTTTATTTTCTTCGTTAGTAATCTTGGACATTGAAAAACTGAATTTATTTTTTTTTGCTTGTACTGTGGTTATTCTGTATAGACCCAGAATTTAAGGACATAGAATATCCAAAATTATTATTTTGCTGTATCTGTGTTTCATTATCTTGCCATCCTGTGGACAAATGGAAGAATGCCATATGAACTTAGAATATTGGAAATTATTTTATGCTGCTATCCTTTTTACAAAGGGGGGATACTTTATGATAATAGGGTAAGTGATAAAATTCATGGGAAGAGTAGAGGGAGGGGAAACTCTATCCAGATTATAGTGTGTGAAAAAAGAATATATGTTTAATAAAAGTGAAAAAGAGCTGGGGGCATTGTAGGAATAGTCACACTGTATGGGAATTGATGTAGAATTATATTATTTATTGAGCTGGAGAGATGGCTCAGAGGTTAAGAGCATTGGCTCCTCTTCCAGAAGTCCTGAGTTCAATTCCCAGCAACCACATGGTGGTTCAGTCATCTATAATGAGATCTGGTGCCCTCTTCTGGCATGCAGGCATACATGCAGGCAGAATACTGTATACATAATAAATGAATCTTAAAAAAATGTCAATATTAATGGGCTTAAGTGCTTTTTGAACTGGATGTCACCAAAAGATAAGAGATCACTACAGGGCTCTTTACAACAAATAGTATATCTGTGAAAGTTATTAGAACCATTGGTTAGAGGATGGGCCTATGCCTACAGAGATTGTCAGTTGCTGCACTGTTGACTAATGAAGCTTTTAAGTTCACTCTTGGATTCCTCCATCACTATTTACACTCCATGCCATCTCCTTTTGATGGAGTGTTTCCTGAAGGGAAAACAAATAGGATCTTTTAATTTTACTTAAGTGGGGAGAGCAACAACAGTGTGGCTTGCATTTCCTGAACATTTAGGCAAATGGTTCATCTCTGTCAGGCTGGTCTTGTCTTCTGAATGTCCTTTTGAGTTATGACCAGGAGCAAGAAGAGCTGAGCTCCCATTTTGGTCACAAGGTCTCTTCCTTTCAAAGAAAGAAAGAAAAACCTGAAATATATTCCTCTGTATTTGATTGCTTATGCTTCCATCTTGTGGTCAAATGGAAAAATGCTTTATGTACATGGAATCACATGTTCTTTTCTTTAACTGGACTTTGGGGCCTAGCTTGTGGTCATGTGGAGAAGTAGAAGAGTGTTTTCTGGATGTAGAAATACTGAAATTATTTTTTGTTTCTACTGTATTTGATAGGCTTATTATTGTTGCCATCCCATAGACAAATGGAGGAATAAGATCTGGACATAGAAATACTTTATTTGATGGGCTTTTGCTGCCATCCTGTGAGTAAATGAAAGAATACTATGTGGATATTAAAATACTGAATTTAATTTTTGCTTTTGCTGTTGTTATTCTATAGAGTACCAGAATATTATATTATATGAGCTTATGATAATCAAAATTATCATAGCTGAAGAATAACTGAAATTATGTTTTGCTTCTTCTGTATTTGATGGGCTTGTTATGCTGCCATCCTTATGCTGTCATCCTGTGGATAAATGGAAGAATGCTCTGTAGAAACTGAAATACTGAGTATAAACCTAGAAGAAAGTTAAGGATGATAGCATATGTGGAATGTTATAACTGTTCTAGGCTGACTTCTCTTTGAGCATTATCCAGAGATAATGAGATCTGGATACTGTAGATGTAACCAACCATCTTATTAAATAAGAAACACAGAGCCAATGTAAAGATAAAAGCCCAAGAGGTCAGAGCTAAGAGCCTTACCTGCTTGCTGCCAGCTAGCCTCTTCAGCCAAGAGACCTCTCAGAAAAGGGAGCTACTTCCTGTGTGTTTGTCTTATAAAGACTTCGTGTTCTGCCTTCTCATTGGTTGTAAACCCAACCACGTGACTATCTTGTCACTGCCTGTCTGTACAGACCTCCAGACACACATTGGCGCATGTGTCTCCAATGCTGGCTGTATCTTGAACACACAGAGATCTACCTAGCTCTGCCTACCAAGTGCTGGGATTAAAAGTGTGCACCACCACCACCCTGACTTTTGCTATGGCTTGCTAATAGCTCTGACCCCTAGGCAACTTTATTTATTAACATACAAATAAAATCACATTTCAGCACAAATAAAATACCACTATATTTCCCCTTTTCTATTTTAATAAAAAGAAAAAAAGGAAAAAGGTTATAATTAACATAAGAAAACTATATACAAAAGTACAATAATTATATACAATATATACAAGTGATAAATACCTAAACAATGTCTAGTCCATTTGTATTTGACAAATTCAGAGAAAATAATTCCATTATCTATCCTATTTTGGTAAGTTCAAAATGTATCTAATTCACTTTCTATCCTAACTAATTTTCAACTATAACTAACTAATCTTCAGCTATAACTAATTAATCTTCAACTCCCTCAGAGACCCAAGAAGGAAATACTATTACCTAACAAAAATAAAAACAGGAAGTGCATGCAAGCAGCTTCCAAAAAAATTGTGAGTTGACAGAAACAGCCAGCTGCCTGGACAGTCACCTGATGTTTCTCCGCAGTGTTGGGGCATCATCTTCAGCCTATAGGCTTAGGGTATCTGACAGACTCATTTGTGAAGTAGGATGTACACAAGGTCAACAGTTCAACCTCACCTTGGGTGAGAGCAGTCCATGTACCAGAAACACCTGAATTCCACTAGTGTCATGTCATGATTCAGGATTTTAAATTCTGGAAATTGTTGATGGTTTTTATTTTTAAATTCAGCTGTCCATTCTTCTTGGCTGTGTATGTGTGGCTTCATCTCAGCATCCCATTCTTCTCCACATCCCTCTATTAAATGCCAGTCTGCTATTGAGAACTGTGAGCTTAGTTAATCTTCAAGAATAACTGTTTCAGCTGCTGTTCCATTGCACATCAGAAGCCATCGGCCCACTGCCTGTTCAGCTGCCTTCGAAGAAAAGGGCA
>CABHPH010128532.1:8111-51722 GCA_902168325.1 Peromyscus nudipes
CTTCTTCTTCTTCTTCTTCTTCTTCTTCTTCTTCTTCTTCTTCTTCTGCTTCTGCTTCTGCTTCTGCTTCTGCTTCTGCTTCTGCTTCTGCTTCTGCTTCTGTTTCTGCTTCTGCTTCTGCTTCTCCTTCTTCTCAAGCCTAGATTCCTCCTCCTGTTTATGCTCTCTGCCTGCCAGCCCCACCTATCCCTCTCCTGCCTAACTATTGGCCATTCAGTGTTTTATTACACAAATCAAGTGTCTCGGTCAGGAAAAGTGAAACAAATGCAACACATTTTTTTACATAATTAAACAAATGCAGCATAAACAAATGTAACACACATTTACACAGTTAAAGGACTACACCACAGCATGAACAAATGTAACACATCTTTAGATAGTTAAAGTAAAATTCCACAACAAAGAAAATAATAAAAAATTAAAAATTATGACTAAGATGCCAATTTATGGAACACATCTAAATCTGTGTGCCTTTACATGTTGACACACATTAAAACATGATATATGAATGTATATGTAACATATGTGTATTAGTTAAGGTTTCCATTGCTGTGAAGAGATACCATGACGGTAGCAACTGTTATAAAGGAATCATTTAATTGAGATAGTGGTTTACAGAGTCAGAGGTTTAGTCCATTATCAGCATGGCAGGGAGCATCGTGCTAGGCAAGTAGATATGGTACTGGAGAAGGAGCTGCTACATATTGATATTCAAGCAACAGGAAGTAGACTGTGACACTAGGAGTAGCTTGAACATAGGATAACTCAAAGCCCATCCCTACAGTGAAACACTTCTTCCAAGTCCATAATTCCTAAAAATGTCACTCCCATTGGGATTCATTTTTTTTCAAACCACCACATTCCACTCCCTGGTCCTCAAGGGATTATAGCCATATCATAATGCAAAAATGCATTCAGTTCAACTACAGAAGTCCACATAGTCTATAGCAATCTCAAACTTACTTGAAATTCTAAAGTTCAAAGTCTCTCCTGAGGTTCATGTGACCTCTTAACTATAATTCCCTCTAAAATAAAAATCAAAAAGCAGATCACATACATCCAACAAATAATGGTAGAGGATATACATTTCTATTCTGCAATTTAGGGAAAGGAGCATAGTGAAGAAATATTGGACCAAAGCAAGACCAAAAACTAGCTGGGCATACTTCAAACTCTGCATCTGCATATCTGATGTCAAAAGGCTAGTCTGATCTCCAACTCCTTTCTGCTTTGTTGACTACCACATACTTCTTTCTGTTGGGATGGTTCCACTTGCTGTTAGCAACTTTCCTCAGCAGGTATCTCATGACTCTGGCATCTCTAACATCTTGGTTTCTCCAAGGCAATCTAGGTTTCAATTTCACAGCTTCACACAATGGACTCTCTAGCCCTCAATTTTGGGATACCCCTGTTACATTACTGGCCTTAGCAGCTCTCCTTAAGCACAGAGACAGATTCTGTAACCTGTTTCTTCTACCTTAACTCTAAAGTTAGAACCATGTTCTGGAGCTGCCAAGTTCTGCTGCTTACTGGGACAGGAACATGGCCCCCATGTTCAATTATATACTAACTAGCTTTCTGTTTTTGATTGTTAGCTTCATAGCCTAAACTTGTCTGACTTTGAACTTTCTCTGTAGATCAGGCTTGTTTCAAATTCAAAAAGACATCAGCCTTTGCCTTCCCAGTACTGAGATTGAAGGTGTGCACTACCAATGCCTAGCTCTAAGCTTTTCTGGGATTCCTTTTCACAAGTTGGAAATTAGCTGGGTGGGATCTTGCCCTGAGGTCACCACTCCCTTTATTCCTTTTGTTAATCTTTTTATCTCCTTGAACACGGGATCTAGCTCTATTCCACTTCCTTGTGCTCCTTTTTCTCAATCTATACATTTTGTATTTCTATTTGCTCAACTTGTACCTTTTCATGATACATCTTCATCAGAGTTAATACTAATAACCACATGACAAAATCTATACTAGGCTATTTGAGATTTTCTCTGCCAATGGAATAAACCCAAAATTCCTCACTTTAGCTTTAGGCAGCCACATTCTTTCCCAAAATATCACAAAATCAGTCTCTAGGCCATATAGTAATAATTTTCTCCTCTGAAACTTCTCGATCACCACAGTTCAAATCATTCTCAGAACCATTGTCTTTCATGCTCTTACTAGTATGCTCCGTTAAACAGTGCTTAAAGTATTTTCTAACCCAAAGTACCAAATCCAAACTCCTCCAAAGATAAATACTGTCAGGCCTATCACAGCAATACTCCAATCCCTGGTAACAGCTTCTGTCTTATTCAGGGTTTCTATTGATGTAAAGAGACACCATGAACACAGCAACTCTTATAAAGGAAACAATGAATTGAGGTGTTGACTTGTAGTTTCAGATGTTTAGTTCATTCCTTATCATGGTATGAATGGTGGTATGTATACAGACATAGTGCTATAGAAAGAGCATATGTTTATAGGCAGGCAAAAGGAAGTAGACTGACATACTGGGAACAGATTGAGCATAAGAGAATTCAAAACCTACCCACAGCAACACACTTCCTCCAACATAACCACACCTATTTCAACAATGCCACACCTCCTAATAGTGTCATTCCCTTTGGGACCATTTTCTTTCAAACCACCATAATATGTATTAGAATACAGATATGTATCTATGGATATCTGCATTTTAAATTATAAAGATATTTAGTCAATTATTGGTACATAATTTTTATTGATTGTTGTTAATGCTGTTAGAATGTTTTGCCACTTATAATCTAAAGAATTCATGAACTGGATTACAGAACTACCCATAAGACTCTTCAATATAGGAAAATGAGGGGGAAAGTAGAAAAATGAAGAAATCAGAAGTAGGAAATTGGAAATAAGTTGAGATTTGAAGGTCATTTGGAATTTGTAGATAGAGAGGATGATAATAAAGTTGAAACAAGTTCATACACTGTAACTCAAGCTGGTCTAGAAATTACCTTGTTGCAAAGACTGACATCAAACTCATGCAATCCTCTTACCTTAGCCTCCCAAATGGAGTTATAGGCAGGGGTCACCATGCTTAGCTACCTACATTTTAAAAAAAAGTTAATAAAATGGACATATTACTAGATATATAATTTTTAATGTTCATTTCTAAGCATGATGGCACATATGAATAAGCCTGGGTGAGGGTTGCTTCCTAAGTGTAGGCAGAAGTTTCTTTCCCAATTGCCTGTTCCCAAATACCCAGCAACCACTGACTCAGAGGCTTAATATTACTTATAAATGCTTGGGCAGTAGCTCAGGCGTATTACTAACTAGCTCTCACACTTATATTAACCCATAATTCCTATCTATGTTTAGTCATGTGGCTTGGTACGTTTTCTCAGTTTGGCATTAGATCCTCATCTTGCTTCCTCTGCCTCTGGCTTGTGACTCCTGACTCCACTCTTCCTCTTCCCAGAATTCTCCTAGCTACTGGCCAATCAAAATTTTATTAAACCAATTCTAGTGACAAATATTTACAGTGTACAAGGGCATTATTCCACAACACCTAGGTAAAAATCGTAGATCACTTAATGATGGCAGTATTATCAGAAAAACAGTGCATTAAGCAGTTTTGTTATTGTATGACTATCAGGATGCACTTCTACAAATGTAGGAGTACAATCTACAATATTGCTGAGTTATATAATCCTGTTGTCCCAGTTTTACCAAACAGTAGGGCTTGGATTTAGTACCATTCAGGACATTGTAAACAGCTGAAGCAAAATGGTAATTGTTTGTGTCTAGCTATATTGAAATGTGTCTGATAAAAGCTTCATCATGAAAAGGGAGTTGATACAGATTCATAGTTACAAAATTATATAACCTGTGTCTCACAACTCAAATACTCATGTATTTATAGCATTAATGGTAAACTATAGCATTTCTTAAAATGTTTAAAGATGATTTTTAAATTGGTATTTTTCCTGAATGTGTCAAATATCATACTCTCTTTATGTAGACAGATGTACACTAAATAAGAACCAAAGTATTCCATATGTGCGTTCACTTAAACCACTACAGGCCACAGTCTGGAGTAATTTACTAGGAGAGAGACAAGATCTCTTTTTTTAGAAGCCACTTGACAAGTTTGTCTGCAGACACATTAACCTTTCTTCTCTCTCCCTAGAGTGTTCAGTAATAGAGCAAGCATGTGCTTCTGATCAAAGATGAGCAATGTGTCCATGGACTAAGGGGTCTGCCCTTCACTTTCAATTTGATTGTTCTTGTTTGCTTGGCTCCATACGTGTTTAGAAAATGTAAACATGAACAACCTGCTCATCTTTGCTGGTGACAATGAGTAAAATAACGGAGGTGAATTCATTATTAAGTGTGAGTATAATTAAAGTGTGAGTGTGTGTTGTGAGTGTATATAATGAGCCTCAAGATAGTAATAATTATCCTTATAATCTAATGAAATCATTACAAAATAACGCAAATTCCAGTTTTACAAAAATTCTTATTTTGAGCCAGTTGTTGGTGGTACTGGCCTTTAATCCCAACACTCAGGAGACAGGTAGGCAGATCTCTGTGAGTTTGGGGCCAGCCTGGTCTATGAAGTGAGCTCAAGGACAGCCAGAACTCTTACACAAAAAAACTCAGTCTGGAAAAACTAAAGGAAAAAAATCTTATTTCGTGTTAAAAACTAATATAGCAAAGTTTTATTCACATTTCCACTTGATTTTGCTTCTCTTATCCTGTGGCCACGCAGTACTCACAGAAAACTGACAGTAGATAACAAGAAATCACATGATATTCGCAGTGCTCGTTGCTGACAGGAGACTTTGGCAGAAGATAAAAAGGGACAGTACAATGTAGGCAGGGTGTATGTTCCTCCTGCCCATCTTCCCCAGAAATGGTTGAATGTGCTTCTGTGAGAACACATTCTATGAGGGCATTGCATTTGTCTTATATTAGGTCAGAGTCTGGATTCAATAACTTATTTAAACATAAAAATTTCAGACTCAGATATTCTGTTGTTTGTAAGTGTTTCACAATGACCTTTGTTGAATCCAAAAAAAAAAACCTAACACACATATTTAGAAAGGCAGCTAAAGGGATTTGCCTTATTCTTTTGGAGACTGAACTGAAACAGTGTCATTACAGGTCTGTCATAACCATGAAATTTTTAGTCTGATGACTACAAATAATCTGAAGAAGTCGATACATAAAACATTTTTTTAAAATCCATTTATTGGTTTATTCAAAAAAATTCATGTTTTGATATTTTGAATGATATCAAAATTATATTAGAAAACAGAAGGAACATAAACAACAGTAAAAAGAAAATACAAGGGACCCTTTATTTCAGTATATACATGCACACACAGGCTCAGAATCCGCTTTCACAACTGCTAGTACATTAACAACATACATGTGCTAATGAATCTGAGCAAAATGAGAAGAAAAATTCTGATTGCAAGTAATGTTTTCAAATGTTTACATATGTCTATTGCAAGTTACAGTCAAAACTGCCTGTTGTTTGAAAGCAGTTGCAGGTTGTGTCTACGAAACTTGACTTTGTATGGATTGCACTACATCAATGCCTTCTGAGATTGAAAAACTCATCATTCTTCAGGAATTTGATGCAAAATAAAGAAAACGGTTGGCGGTTGAAAAAGCAGTGTAAGGAAAAGCTGATTTTCACTTGATGTTTGTTGTGTAGAATACAAATGAGATTCTGTCTAACCTCAATGGTCTGTATCTCTTACTTGCTGTTTAATGGGGAGATATATGCACATATATATCTACACTCCTTTTTTTTTCTAAAACAGTAAGCAGATATTAGAGCTGACAAATAGAAAATTCCTCAATCTTCAAACCTCTGGGAAGAATTACTATTAAATAGGATAATTTGCTAGAATTTATGTTAGAGAGTTTCCAAAGAAGGCAGGGCTGTGGGTTTAACACCTACACCTGGAAAAATTTATAAAATAATACAATTAATGTATTAAAACAAATGAAATTTGTGGGGTGGTGGTGGCACACACCTTTAATCCCAGCACTTGGGAGGCAGAGCCAGGAGGATCTCTGTGAGTTCGAGGCCAGCCTGGTCTACAGAGCAAGATCCAGGACAGGCACCAAAACTACAGAGAGAAATCCTGTCTCGAAAAAATCAAAAAAAAAAAATGAAATTTATGGTATCAGAAGGATAAAGGACTGTAGTATCTACACTCATACACAGTCAACTTGGAAGACATCCAGTACTGCATGTATCATAACCAGATACATAGCCTTCCCCAGCTTATGGTTTGGCTTTACTATTGACTAGCTACCTGACTGCAGGCACTTTGACACTACCATTTTACTTCTTTAAAAAAGACAACATTGTCTACTAATGCTATTGAGTGCAAGACAGATTTTTTAAAATCAAAATGCATTTATGATTTAATTTTCTGAATAATTTACTTAAAATAAATATTATAATAGCCAATAACATGTACCACTGCCATTAACAGTTCTTTAAAATAAAGGGCTTCCAAATAAGATATAAAATATTTATGTTTATTGTATATGTTCTATGTATATATACACATATATACATACATATCTATGCATACAAATGGTTCTCACTAAACATTAATTAGAACTGAGAATTTTTTTTTGATTTTCTATGTGTTCAAGAATAACACATATTCATTAAAGAAGATATTTTCAACTTTGAATTTTAAGTTTTTTCAGACTACCTGTATACAGTAGAATTTTCATGATGTTAGACAATAAGCAAGATTCAGCTTCCAATCATCCACTGAGTTATGAGAGTAGTCACTAGATACTCTATGTTGTTAAGGTTCTAGCAGAGCTAGTCTATTTTGCATTTTTACCTCATGATATTTTCAATTAATGATGTCTTATAATGTAATTCTATCACAATTTGAGAAGCATTTGTACATGCAATGTCCCTTATTGAGCTATGGGTTCTATTTGTTTATTTTTATTGTTTTGAGAGAATATAGAATCAATGCAAAAAAAGCCAATGGTTTGTTATTATTATTTTTGTAGATGTTGTATGGCTCTTGTTATTGAATACTCTACACTGAATAGAAGAAATTATTTATTCTATTCTACAAAATTAAAGTAATTTGATTTCCAGTGAGTAACTTCTTGATATATCTAGGGCTTACTTCTGAGCCAACTATCCTCTTACCCCATATTCTACAACATATGCTTACATTACTTTAATCCTGAAAATTCTTGATTAAACTACAGGTATTATATTTTAATCAGAGGTATTTTTGAAGTCTTTAAATAATCAGTAAATTTAATATTCAGTAATATAGCAGAAAATAATTTGGAATTATAGTCAAATTGAATCTTAAGAAACAATGACCTAGAAATGGATTCCATGTATATAAACACAAATGAGTGCTTATGCATACCTAACACAACCATACACACACACACACACACACACACACACACACACACACTGATACACTACAGAAGTGGACATGCACTTAAATTTAACAGTCTGTCTTTCCTTGATTCCTTTTATTGAAAGCAATTTTTTCAGTAAAACCGTACATTCTAATAATAGTTCCTCTTCCAATACTCCAAGTTCTTTCCCACCTCACCATATCCAACCCCTTTCTGTCTCCCCTTAGAAAATAGACAGAAATCTAAGGGATAATAAAGTAAAACAAACCAATCAGAATAGGACAAAACAACAAACAAACAGAAATAAAAGAACCAAAGAAAAAGCATATATAGAAACACATTCACACACACAGGAATCCTATAAAATCACAAAACTGGAAGCCATAATATATATGTAAAGACTGAGAAAAAAGAAAACCTTGGCACATTATTAAGAGAAAAAGAACATCTGGGCGTT
The DNA here is from genome assembly GCA_902168325.1 of Peromyscus nudipes. NCBI lineage: Eukaryota > Metazoa > Chordata > Mammalia > Rodentia > Cricetidae > Peromyscus > Peromyscus nudipes. The sequence goes on from CABHPH010128532.1 coordinate 15,973, forward strand.
TCCATTGGGTTGTTTTTTATTGGCCATCTACTGTTGGGTATGAGGCCTACTATTAAGAGTAGTTTGTTTTTGCAGTGAGACTCCCTTGGAGAAAACCCATTTTCATATTTGCAAGTGGTCATCAATTAGAGATAGCTCTAGGTTAGGGATGCAATTATGTGTCAATTTCTCCTCTCAGCTCTAGAATCTCATCTGGCACAGACTGGTGCATGCCCTGTGCATATTGCCATAGTCTGTGAGTTTATATGTGAGATAGCCCTTTGGATATAGAATACCTTGATTCCATGGTGTCCTCTATCTTCTCTGGCTCTTACACTCTTACCTCTGTCACTTCTGGTAGGGTTCCCTGAACTCCAAGGGGAGGGATTTGATGGAGACATCCCATTTAGGCCTGAGTGTTCCGTAGTCCCTCATTCTCTGCATATTGTCTGACTGTGGACTCTGTTTTTGTTCCCATCCAGTGTAGGAGGAAGTTCTCTGAGGGTGGCTGAGCAAGACAGTGATCTATGAGTATAGCAGAATGTCATTATGAATTATTTTATTGCTGTGTTCCTCAGTAGAACAGCAGTATTTGGTTTTCCTATAGATTCTTGGACTATCTATATTCTAGTTCTTTGTTACCCATGCAGTGTTGAGTATGGTTAGCATCTGATGGAGTGGGCCTTCCTTTTTCCTTTGGTAGCATGCATTGTACCTTCCAATATCAAGAATACTGGACCATAGGAATGGTAACTCTAGGTAGGCAACAGCATGAATTCTCCATGTTTAATGAATTATGTAGGTGTTGTCTTCAGCAATAAAGGCTTGTGGTTACTTTGTGAATAGCAATCTCCAGTCTTAGCAATATCCTGGGTTGTTAAAGGTTCCCATTGTGTTCTTGTGGCCAACAACTCAATTAGATGTAATACATTGTCATTGCTGGAAACTTCATTTACTGACAATAGATATCGAGCTGAGGCTCTGCCTCCTCAGTCTTTAGGCAATTTCATGTACAGTGCCTTTATATATGTATTTTAGAAAGTTTCTACTGTTTTAGGATGCCATGTTGTCCACCAATGGCCGTTAATTTTAACTGTCTTTCCTCATGTTTCCTCCCTCATCCACAACTTCTTTCTCCTCCCCAGTTGATCCTACCATTCCAGTACACCTCATTTGTCCATCGTATCTGTTTATTGTATTTACCACTCTTAGGGATATTTACCCCCCACCCTAGTAGTGCTTTACTCTATTCAAAAATGTGTGTGGATCTATGGATTGTAGCTTTGCAATCATTGACTTAATAATTAGCATTCAGATAAAAGTGAATAAATATCATATTTGTCTTGTTGAGTCTGGTTTCCATCTCTCAAAATGATATGTTCTAGTTTTACCCATTTACCTACAAATTTCATGATTTCTAGGTTTTTGTTGTTTTTGTTTGTTTTTTAACAGTTGAGTTATGTTCTGTAAATGTACATTTTCTTTATCCATTGATCAGATGACAGACATCAATTTATATTCAATTTATGGCTGTTTTTAATAGAACAGCAATGAACTTGGTTGAATAAATGTCTCTGAAGTAGGGTGAAGCATCTTTTGGGTACATGCCAAGAGCAGTATAGCTGAATCTTGAGGTAGTTCAATTTCCATCTTCCTGAGGAACTGACATGCTGATTTTTGTACTATTAATACAAATTTTCAATCCTACCACCATGGATAAGTTTTTCTTTTACCTTGAGCTCTCATCAGCATGAGTTCTTATTTGTTTCATTGATCTTGGACACTTGGACTGTGTACAACAAAATACCAAAGTAGTTTTGATTTGCATTTGCTGATGAATAAGGATGTTAAAAATTAAGTGCTTCTCAGCCATTTGAGTTTCCTCTATTGATGATTATCTGTTTAGAGGTGTACCCCATTTCTTAGTTGGATTGTTCTCTTGATAGCCAGTTTTTTTAGTTCTTTATATATATTGAATATTAACTCTCTATTGCATCTGTGGCCAGTAAACAATCTTTTTCAATCCTATAGCCTGCAACTTTCTCCAAATTATGGTGTCCTTTGGTGTGCATAAGCTTTTAATTTTTATGAGGTCCCATCTATTAATTGGTAACCTTAGTGCCTATGCTAACAGTGTTCTGTTCAGAAAGTCTCTTTTTGTGTCAATGAGTTCAAGGCTATTCCCCACTTTCTCGTCTATCAGATTCTGTGTCTCTATCTGGCCTTATGTTCATGTTTTTAATCTATTTGGGGTTGATTTTTGTGCAGGGTGATAAGTATAGATTTATTTGCATTCTACATTCACACATCCTCTGTGACCAGAACCATTTGCTGAAGATGCTAAGACTTTGTGTTTCTTTTTTTTTTTAATTTTAATTTTTTTAATTTATTCTTCTCTCATACAATACATCACAACCACAGCCTCCCTTACTTCCATTCCTGCCTGTTACCCCTCAAGTCTCTCCTCTGTAGAAGAATTTTTTAATTGGTCTTATTAAATAAAAAACATGGAGCCAAATACAGGGTGCAAGCCTTAGAGAGATCAGGGAAATAGGGAAAGCCACCAGCCAACCCTATCTCATCCACTCTGCAGCTTCCAAATACAAGTTACTTCCTGTCTACCCAGGCCTTTATTGCCTTGCTGTTCTACTCTCTCATTGGCTCTCTTAGACCAGCTACCTCACTTCCTCTTCCTATATAGCTCTGTCACTTTCTGTCTGTCTGTACAGACCTTCAGGCCTCTCTGGTTGGTACTGGGATGTAGCTGGAGTTTTCTCCAGTCCTGCTTGGCCCACGGTCAGGACAAATCTCTCTTACCCGCCAGTCCCCCAGTCACTCAGACCCAACCGAGTAAACACACAGAGATTTATATTGCTTACAAACTGTATGGCCACAGCAGACTTCTTGTTATCTCATTCTTATATCTTAAATTAACCCATTTCTATTAATCTATAAGTTGCCACATGGTTCGTAGCTTACTGGTATCTTAACATATTCTCAGGGCAGTGACTGGCAGTGTCTTTCTGCCTCAGCCTTCCATTTCCCACCATTCTCCTCTCTGCTAGTCCTGCCTATACTTCCTGCCTGGATACTGGCAAATCAATTTTTTATTTATCAATCCATCATCCACAGCACTGGAATTAAAGTTATGTGTCACCATGCTTGGCTCTGTTCCCTAGTGTGGCCTTGAACACACAGAGATTCTGCCTGCTGTACCACCACTGCCTGACTTCTTTGTTTACATAAAATGACTTGCTATTTCCTCTGATCTCCAGGCAAACTTTATTAAAGTACAAATAAAATATCACCATACCCCTCCTGGGATCCACTGCTCAGTCATTTCTCCTCAGAAAAGAACAGCTTTCCCAGTGATATCAATTGGACACAGTTTAAAAAGATATAATAGGAGTAGATACAGACCCTCAATCAAGACTGGACAAGGCATCTTAGTATGAAGAAAAGGGTCTCAAGAGCAGGAAAAAGAGTTAGAGACATTTCTACTCCTACTGTTAAGAGTCCACAAAACTCCAAGCTATACAGCCACAACATTTATGCAAAAGACCTAGTATAAAAGCCATGCAGGCTCCTTGATGGCTACTTCAGTCTCTCTGAGACACTATGATCCCTGCCTTGTTGATTCTGTGTCCCATGCTCTGCAGTTATTCTCAATCACTGTAGCTCCTACAATCCTTCCTCCCCATCTTTGTCAGGATTCCTTGAGTCCCACATAATGTGGGTCTCTGCATCTGTTCCCATCAGATGCTAGACAAAGCCTCTCTGATGACAATTGGGCTAGGCACCAATTTTTAAGTGTAGCAGACTATCATCAGGAATCATTTTGTTGACCTTTTATTTATTATTCATATATTTATTTGCTTATTTATTTGTTTATTTGTTTGTTTATATCTTTATTTATTTTTGTTGGTTCATTTTGGTTCTGCCCTAGATCTCTGAACCACCCAGGTTCGGGTTCCTAGACATCTAGGCAGTGTCAGGCATGGGTTTCCTCTACTGGCTTGAGCCTCAAGTTAGACCAATCATAAATAGACTATTACCATATACTCTGAGCCACCATTGATTTCTACTTACTTATACATTGATATTAGCTATTAGATAAATATATTCATGGTACAATCCAGAGACTCTCATCTGTCTAAGAAATATGTACATCAAAGAAAACAGAAAACAGTACTTTTTTAATGAGTTTTATGTTCTTCCTGATGCTCTAGGCCAAAATCAGTCTTCAAAGTAATGGCTTGTCCCATGGATACCCCTACAACATTTACAGATTATGGAAGCCTGCTTTTAGACCACAATCCTGGATAAAATAAATAACATCTAGAGTAAACAAACTGGAAAAAAGACCTTAAATTTACTATAAAACAAGCATGTTAATTGTCTATTTCTCTATGTTTTTTACAGAATTCTTCAGAAAATAAAATATGTAAACCACCCTGTAATATTCATCCAACTCTAAATGTTCACAAAGGAAATAATTTATGATCATACTCTATGATTATATAAATTGTGACTTTGCCCATACATAAATGATGTCAATGATTATTGAAATGTATTTTGGTACATTATGCAGTCTCCATCTTGAATTTGGTGCAATGTAATCTCTGAGTTACTTAAATGACATTCTCACTTTAAGATACATTTTGGAGCTATTTACCTTGCAGAGATACGAAATTTAAGTCTTTACAAATTAAATTATTTACCACAGGTCAAAGTAGGAGAGATTCTCAACCACAAAAGTGCTCTTTATTACTCAGCCAACTTCCTTTTTTTTTTTAAATGGACACATGAAACCTCCAAGTATCTTTTATGTCCAACTATTTGAATTTGACTTTTTTTTCATTGTGTTTCCATCTTCCCTTCATTTTACTATGTAGATTCCACTAGATTAGTAATCCTAAATTTTGACTGTTGTTAATTGTGTAAAACCAATTTTCATTTATTCTTAGAGTTATTCAAAGCCTCAACTGTATATTTATGTGTGATGTTCTTCTGTCATCAAGTTAGATATGATATTTAAAATGAAGTCAGTATTATAATTTGTTGTGACAGCAAGACTTTCATTATAATTTCAGGGAGCAGTGGTACACACTTGTGATCCTAGCACTGTGGAGGCAGAGGCAGGCAAATCAGAAGTTCAATGTCATTCTCAGCTACATTTTTACATCCAGCCTGCAATACATGAGACACTGTCTCTAAAAATAAAAGGGACAAAGAAAGTTCTCTGACTACATTTCATGTACAAAACACTGGAGTTGCATGCAACAGACTGCAATGTGAAGTTATATAACTCTAACAACTTTTAATTCTGCCTTGTGATTTCATGAAGAGTAAATAGAAAACAAAACACATGCCACACGAGAGTTGGGTCCTTACTGCCCCCTTCTCATTCTCTAGCAGAACAGCATAATCTCTCATTTGTCTTTTTGCTTTGCTTTCCTGATTTCACTACATACTTCATCTGCAGCTATGTAAAATAACTTTTCCGTTTTGTTTCAGAAAATTATCTTCATTTAAAGACCAACTAAAATTGTGTTTTTCCAAATCTCCCCAGTAGAATTTATTTGCTTGGCCTCAAAAACTGAGAACTTTATGATTTCCACTACTTTCTGGCATGTGTGCCAGTTTATAAGCTTGTGTTTCCTGCTATATTAGAGACTTCAGCACATGAACCGACTCTGAAATGGACAGACCCTTTGCAAATGCTTCCCATTAAGTAGAAACTCAGTCAACACTGCTGGAAGATAATTATCTCTTCATTCATCTTAGATTTGTGTGAGGTCACAATGTATTATGATCTAAGAAAAAGCACACGCTGCAAATTGACTCACAGAGGAAATGTACAGTGCAGTAACTCTTCATGACCTTAAAGCATTTGTCTTCAAATTAACCTCTCTGTAAGTCTTAGTGACTTTTCCTTTCTATCTAATTTACCAACTGGAAGGGCTGACTTAACTTCCATTCCCTCTATTCCTCATACTACTTTTTGATTTTTGTGCTCTGCATCATCTCCTCTAGATAATTATCATTGCCATCTACTAATGGCTAATATTTCCTCTTCTATAGACAATTAACCAACAGATGAGTTCTAATGTCTACTCTAAGCATGACTTCAATACCATGAACGTGAGTCTTTAACACCTCCTTTATGGCTGAATTATGACATAGCATCACATGGAAAAGGGTGATTTTATTATATACTAAGACCATGAGATTAGACAGGAAGTACTATTTAATGTTTCTAAGGCTCTTTATCCTTTAAATGAACAGCATAATATGTATGCTTTGGCTTTTGGTTTGTTTGTAAAGTGTAAAAATTATAAATATAAAGGCCATGTAATAATTTATGTTTTCCAAAGTACTAGAAATGAGGACCTATTACTAAGTTTTTAATTTTGTATACCTTTGTCATTGCAGAAAAAGACCTCTGGCCACACCTGCTATCTCACTACACATGGACCCTATGGTTTACCTGCAGAATACAGAGATAACTGTCATGTATCCAAATCTAATCATCCCTACTGGCATTCTCCAAACTTTGCTCATATTATTTATGGTTTTAAACATAGTTAGCAATGAATAATACACGTTACTCCCAAGATCTCCATGACTTCAAGAAGAGTTGTATCTTGACTTCTCAAAATCTAATCACAAGAAGCTTACTCTGGGCAGAACAAGATATTATTGTTTGTTACAAGTTATTCAGGATCTTTGGTAATGATATTAATGAAACCAACTTGAGTGTATGCTCCAAGTGATATAACAAGGAAAGGTGAGGAAGGCTTATATACAGCTTAATTCCTCCAAGCCTCCAGGAAACACACATTTCTATTCATTTTCCAATGGTCAGAGCTACCCACATGTCTCTAACTGGAAACAGATAGTTTTAAATCTATTAGTTATTAGACAATCACTTTCTATAAGCATGACATTTCACTATAAATCTGTCCATCCTGCAATGCTTTCTCTCTCCCTAATGTTAATACCACTTTTAAAGTTAGGCAACCCCACAGCATGACCTTACCTATGTCGGGTGAGTCTATACATAAGATCAACTGGCAGAGCATCATCATGCTTTCCAAAATCAACAAGGCTTTCTACTAATATGCTTTTCCCCCCTATCAATGCATGTAACTTCCCTAATGAATTTTGCAAAGAACTCTCTCAATGTTTCATATACAAGTTTGCAAATTTATTCATTGAGAAAAATCACTATTGTTATCCTAACTGACTGAGGTTCTTAAACAGTACATTAGAATACTTGGCTTCATGAGCATCTCCAGCAAAGAACAATAACCAACATCTCTTTCTGTCTTACTATTTTTTTTTTAGATTGAATGGCACCCTTCATTCAACTTTGTTAATTCTCCACTTACTTGGTAGTCTATCCATCTTACATTTGACAAATAATTTCCCACAATATTTAAGCTTAAATGAATGATTCATATATTTCTGTCATTTTCTCCTTTTACTTCTCATTTGAAAACTCATCACATTCTATTTTTTCTTTTTTAAATGATGTCATTTATTTTTTGAGATTATAATAAAAAACCCTCCTCTCCTAAACATAATCTGGACAAGGACTTTTTATGTGAGCTTTCATTGCTAGGTAGCTATGATGATACACACACCTATCCATCATAGCCCAGCATGTGTACTCTAAACTATTATTACAGAAAGGAATGCATTAGCCAGTCAAGTCTTTGTCACTTCAACTCCCAAAACCTGCTTATCTTTTGAAGTATTTTATCTTTTCACTGATTTCTATCAGAAAACTGAACCAAAACTAGGTCTAATCCTTTGCATATTATTAATAGAGCATTTATTTTAATGACACTTAGCCCTGCCTATATTTACTAATTGTGTTATGATAAAGTACAAGAAAAAAATAAAATAGAATTAAGAAACAATACTTATCACTGTAGTTTTTATAAAATTTTATAAAAAACATATCTATCACAGTATTTTTTAAAAAGTCTGGAAAAAGACAGGTAAAAATATACAACCTTCATAAACTGTAATAGACCACTTTTTAAAATGAAGATTGAAGAAACCAGCTTAATAAACATAATTCCTGTTTTTCGTTGTCCTTGCACTAAGCAAAACTATCTGAAATGCTTTCAAATACATTATTGCTTAAATAAGTGAATTTTAAGCAAACAACAAAACTAGCATTCTGGAGGTATAGGCAGGTAAATCTTTGAGTGCAAGGCCAGACTAACATACATGGAGAGTTCAGGCCAGCCAGGGTTACACAGTGATACCTTGTCTCAAAAAATACTTCCTATATATAAGTACACATTCCTGGCTTATACATCTAAAACATGATGTTTTCATCAATGTTAGAAAGTTTGTATTATTATATCAACTGGCTAGTGAATGACCTGGATAGCAACATACTATTCAGCAGCACACCCTTAGTGCCAGGATGTAAAGTACGAAAAGAGCATAGTGAGTCTTTTATTCTGATGGATGTTGTCATGATAAACCACAAATGCCTCTCTCTGAAACTACACAAGCCTCTGAGGAAGATAGTAGCGGAGAGAAAATGCATGAAATGTGTTGGATTGTGAGTCTTTCTCTAACTATAACCCTTATGCATAAAACACTACAAATGCAATGTAGAAGTGGTGAAATTAAACATATAATTGTAATGTGAAGCCATGTTACTTCCCTTCATAGTTGACCTGAATTTTCAAAGTGCACTACTTTAAGAACTATTATCCATAATACTACATATTCATGCAAATACTCTTTTTCATGATATCAGTATAATAATAGAAATAAAGCTATATTTTGAAATTCCAAATCAAAAACTTTAAAGTTCTACACTTAGAAGTCTATTTTTGTTGGCTGAATGTATTCTAGTTTTATCGAAATTTGAAATTAGAATTTGTCTTTATTGCACATGGCTTTAAAACATAGTTTTAGCTTTCATTTCACTCTGCTTCTCAACTATTCAGCTGGAAAAACAAGCAGTCCTACTTGCCTCAACATTTTAAGTTGCTTGTGTAACATCTTTAATGTTGTTTGAATTCAAAGTTGTTCTCAGTGTAATTAATTCTACTAGATGACATTGGCAATCACAATTTCTGTACCCATATATCTTCCATAAATTGATAATATAGTATTCTCTATAACAAAAATAAATTTTATGTTAAGTAAGTATTAGGAAAACTATTAAATCCAATAGTGGGAGGTTTTATATCATGATGGGAAAGACATCATATTGACAGTCAGAGAAAAACAGCAGTGTTGGGATATGGCTCATGGGTAGGATACATGCAGCACAAGGGAGACAATTTGATTTCTTATCTTCACACCCCACACAAAGCTTGAAGCACTAACTTATCTCTGTCATCCCAGCACAACTGGGATAAAATGGAAGGTGGAGAGAGGAGAATCTCTAGGTAGACTGACAGGGGCAGTGGGCAACAGGAAACTCTGTTTCAAAATTTTAGAAGACAAAGATTGGCACCTGAGATTATTATATGACCCCTATATATGTCAACGTCATGATATGTGTGCACACAAGTTCACACTTATATGGCACACATGGCCCCCCTCTGTGATCAAAGATGGAAATAGAAAAGTAAATAATTATGACTCTGAGGGAAGATATGCATAATACTCATTTGTGAGTTTTGACAACATGTTCATTTCTTGGTTTTGTCTAAGTTGTATGTGACAGCCACATCATTTTTATAAAACATGAACAAAAATGACATGCATAAAATTATGAATTCAATGGGTAGGTATGCTTTTTATCTTAATGTTACTGTATATCTATCAACAAACTTCTAACTCATCTCATGTAGTCTTCCCCTTCCTTTCCTCTCTCATCCCCTCCCTTCTACCTTTTTCTCCTCTCTTCTCATCTCTCTTTTCCTCTCCCCTCCTTGAACTTCTCTTCCTCTCCCTTCCATTCCTCTCTGCCCTTTGGCTGTGATAATTATTGTTCTATTCTTTATATCTAAGACATCAGCTGTTTAGCTTTCAATGAAAGATCGTTGGGTTTTTGTTTCTTTGTTTTTTGTTTTGGTTTTGGTTTTCTTTTCCCAGCTGATTTCACTTAAATCTTCCAGATCCTTCTATGTTTCTGCAAATGAAAGGGTTTCATTCTATTTGACAGCTGAATTAGAGGCATGGCTTTGCCATCCAAGAAAAGAGTGTATGAGAAGAGTGGGGTGAGAAGAGGAAGTAGCACAGCATGTGAGTTGAGGTCAAAGGACAACTTGTGGAATTCTGTTTTTTCTTCCAACTATTCAAGTGCTAGAGACTGAACTCAGAGCAACAGGTTTGGTGGCAAGTGCCTTTACCCACTGAACCACTTCACTGACGCTTGTTATATATTACAAAATCTCTAGAAACAGACATCATAAATAGGCTACTTTCCTATTCACCCAATAACATTGCAGACAGATATCTAAAAGTCACACGGAACTCCATACACATGACCAATAATTATGTATTAATTAAAAATAAAAAAATTTACTGTCAGAAGAATTAGGTTCTAATGAGTGGTTGCCTGTTACATGAGCCATGTATGTTTCTCCTAGTAGCTCCAGAGATGCAGATTTTTATATTTAAAATCTTAAACCATTTTGAGTTGACATTTTACATGATGAGAGTGCAAAGAATGTAATTATTTTTTTCAGTATATAGAATAATCACACATTATGAACATGATACCAGTCATGAAAAAAAATTGATCATTGACTTCACCTGTGGCAAGAATTACAGCAATGGCTTAAACTTTAAACAGATTTGTATGAAATTATGAACTGATCTGACTATTACAATATAAGGTCATACTGTTAAATGTGAATATTTTTCAACAGTATCTTGAAAACTTACATTTAACAATGCTGGATATCTCTGAATTATTGCTGTTTTTCATTTAATAAAACTCCAAGTGTTTTCTGAGAACTAAATTTAAATTAAATGAAATAAAATGTTTCCATGAACCAGTTCCTGTAAATAGTTATAATATCTAATTCTATGCTATAAAGAGATTCAGAAAGAGTAAGTGGTTATTACACATATTTAATTAATTTCTCATTTCCATACACTTTGATTTTATGCAGTGAATATAAAAATCTGATATAGCAAGAAATTATATTTTATTGGGTTAATTTTATATAGATGGAAAATGTGTGGAGGGTTGAAGGTTTAACATTTGAAATGTAATATAGGTTTCTTTCATAATTAAGAATCTGAATAATTTTATAAGCTAGTTCATTCTGAGTGACTTTATATATAATGATGTGGAAAAGGTTTATGCCAGAACTCCTTCCTTCTCTAAACTAGGTAAATTGCATAGAAAAAGAGCAAGAAGTGACCAAACTAAACATTACTTTGGGTACTAGAAGAGTAGCTCAGTAGCAAGAGCACTTTCTAAATTTGCAGAACATCCAGGTTCAGTTCTCAACATTTACACAGCAGCCAGCTACCGCCTGGAACTCTGATTCCATGACATCTGACACCCTCTTCTAGCCTCTGTAGCAACAGAATATGTGGTACAGAAATATATATGCAGGCAAGCAATCATGAAAATAAAAACAAGGATACTTTGGTAATATCAACAAAGATTTCTAAGAAAGATATGTGAGTATACATAGAGTTTGCCACTTATGATACACAAAAAACCTTAGTGAAGAAACATTTATATATTGAATGTTCATAAATAACAAAAGCCATAGAAATAGTTCAATATAAGTTTATTTTTAATACAACTAAAATAATTTAACCAAAAAAATAACCAATGACAACACATATTTATTCAAGATACTGGTATTTAAATGTAAGAGAAAATCTGGGCAGACATCAAGGGCAAAGGATCAAATTACCTAAGCAGGGAAGCAAAGAAAGAAAGGGAAACAGAGGTTTGTGACAAGCATATCTTGACTATTGTGATATAAAATAGCAAAAGAGCCATGGATCATGAATGTACCTGGCAAAAATCTTTGTGATTCTCAATACTGATATTATGTGAAAAAAAAAAAGCATATAAAAACTTCACGTGTTTGGTGTGGATAAAAATAACACAATGACAACAGATCATGCAGTACACAAACATAACAATGAGTGAATGCATATAGAGAAATAGAAATGCAGAAAACAAGTGAATTAGATAATACCAGGCTCAGCTGCCAAGCAGAAAACAATACTCACTAGTAATGCAAACTACTGAAAAATACAAGGGTAAAACTAACTGGAAGAAGAAAAGTTTGTAATTGTTATATCATTTTCTTAGACATAAATATAGCATTCTAATATATAAAAATAAGAAACTGGGGATATAAGTTGACAGACATAAAATATAAATGGAATAGCCAGACACTAATAAGTTTGAATTCATATTAAAGATATAAATTCTTTATATTCAGCCATTTATATTCATCTATACAATAAATTTATACATTAGCAGACATAGAGCAGTATATACAAGTGTAAAATAATGTATAGGAAGGACATGGATATCATCAAAAATTATTAGCTATGACATAATTAGTATGGATATTAAATATAATCTAAATAAATTTCTAAAACATATTCCATGGAGTTAAATAAAATTGACTTCAAAACTGTTTATGATTGTTTCATTTGAACAAATCTCTGAGATATAGATTTGACCATGAGGGTTTACTTTGGATGTTTTTTCTTATTTATTTATTTAAATTTTTTTAAGTTTTACATACCAACCACAGTCCCCCCTCCCATCACTCTTCCCCCTCCCCCTGACACGCACACCCATCTAATCCTCCAAAAGGGTAAGGCCTGCCATGGGGAGTCAACAAAGTATGGTATGGCTGTTGAGGCAGGACCAAGCCCCTTCCCACTGCATCAAGACTGAGCAAGGCATCCCACCACAGGGAATGGGCTCCAAAAAGCCCTCTCGTCCACCAAGGACAGATCCTAATTCCACTGCCAGTGGCCTCTCAAACAGACCAAGTTACAAAACTGTCTCCCACATACAGCGGACCTAGTTCAGTCCCATTTAGGCTCCATAGCTGTCAGTCTAGAATTCTTGAGTTCCCATAGCCTTGATTCAATTGTCTCTGAGGATTTCCCCATCATGATCTTAACCCCCCTTGCTCATATAATGCCTCCTCACTCTCTCTGCCTGGACTCCTGGAGCTCAGCCCGGGTGCTTTCCTCGGAATCTCTGCATCTGCTTCTATCAGTTACTGGATAAAGACTTTATAATGACAGTTCAACTATTCACCAATCTAATTACAGGGGAAAGCCAGTGCAGGAACCCTCTCCACTATTCCTAGTAGTCTTAGCTAGGGTCATCCTTATAGATTCCTGGGAATTTTCCTAGCACCAGGTTTCTCCCTAACTCCATAATGGCTCCCTCTATCAAGATATCTCTTTCATTGCTCTCCTACTCCATTCCTCCCCCAGCTCAAACATCCTGTTCCCTCATGTTCTCATCCCCCCCCCCGTCTCCTCCCTGTTACTGCCCCCCTCCCCAGTTTACCCAGGAGATCTCATCTATTTCTCCTTACAAGGGTGATCTATGAGTACCTCTTAGGGTCCTCCTTGTTACCTAGCTTCTCTGGAGCTGTGAGTTGTAGTCTGATTATCCTTTGCTTTACATCTAGTATCCACTTATGAGTGAGTACATACTCTATTTGTCTTTCTGAGTCTGGGTTACCTCACCCAGGATGATATTTTCTAGTTTCATCCATTTGCCTGCAAATTACAAGATGTCATTGTTTTTTACAGCTAAGTAATACTCCATCGTGTAAATGTACCACATTTTCTTTATCTATTCTTCAGTTGAGGGGCATCTAGATTGCTTCCAGGTCCCAGCTATTATAAATAATGCTGCTATGAACACAGTTGAGCAAGTGTCCTTGTGGCATGATTGAGCATCCCTTTGGTGTTTTCCCAAGAGTGGTATCACTGAGTCTTAAGGTAGATTGATTCCCAATTTTCTGAGAAGTAGCAATATTGATTTCCAAAGTGGCTGTACAAGTTTGCATTTCCACCAGCAGCGGAGGAGTGTTTACCTTACTCCACATCCTGTCCATCATAAGCTGTTGTCAGTGATTTTGATCTTAGCTATTCTGAAAGATGTAAGATAGTATAGCAGAGCTGTTTTTTGAATCTTAGATAGTCTTTAAATAAAAAAAAATCCAGGCCAGGCGTTGGTGGCGCACGCCTTTAATCCCAGCACTCGGGAGGCAGAGGCAGGCGGATCTCTGTGAGTTCGAGGCCAGCCTGGGCTACCAAGTGAGCTCCAGGAAAGGCGCAAAGCTACACAGAGAAACCCTGTCTCGAAAAACCAAAAAAAAAAAAATCCAGAGCCAGATAACAGGGTAAAGGCTTAAAGACCACAGAAGCAGAACAGCCAACCACTAGTTCTTACCTCCACAAAATCCTCAGCCTAATGAGAGTGAGTTCCTGTTTCCTCACATCTTATATCCATTTCTCTGCCCTGCCATATTATTTCCTGGGATTAAAGGCATGTGTGCTTCCCAAGCAAAGGCATGAGATCTCAAGTGTTGGGGTTAAAGGTGTGTGCCACCACTACATGGCTGTTTCTCTCCTATACTGGATGAGTCTCATGTAACCCAGTGTCGCCTTGAACTCATAGAGATCCAGATAGATTTCTGCCTCCCAAGTGATAAGATTAAAGGTGTGAGCCACCACTTCCTGACCTCTATGTCTAATCTAGGGGCTATCTCTATCCTCTGATCCTCAGGCATGTTTATTAGGGTACACAATATATCACCACATAGAGTTATTTTGATTTGCATTTCCCTGATGACTAAAGATGTTGAGTAATTCCTAAATGTCTTTTGGCCATTTAAGATTCTTCTGTTTAGAATTCTGTTTAACTCTGTAGCCCATTTTTAGTTGGATTATTTGGTATTTAGATATCCAGTTTCTTGAGGTCTTTATATATTTTGGAGATCAGCCTTCTATCAGATGTGGGGTTGGTGAAGATCTTTTTCATTCTATAGGCTTATTTACCATGGCTTTTGCCTTACAGAAGCTTCTGAGTTTCAGGAGGTCCCATTTATTGATTGTTGCTCTTAGTGTCTATTCTACTGGTGTTATATTTAGGAAGTGGTCTCCAGTGCCAATGCATTCAAGGTTACTTCCCACATTCTCTTCTATCAGGTTCAGGGTAACTGGATTTATGTTGAGGTCTTTGATCCACTTGGACCTAAGTTTTGTGCATGGCAACAGGTATGGATTTATTTACAGTCTTTTACATGTTGACTTCTGGTTATGCCAGCACCATTTGTTGAAGATGCTTTCTTTTTTCCATTGTACTGTTTTGGCTTCTTTGTCAAAAATTAGGTGTTCATAGGTGTGTGGATTTATGTCAGGGCCTTCATTCGATTCCATTGTTCCATATGTCTATTTTTATGCCAATACCAAGCTGCTTTTATTACTATAGGTCTAGAGTAGAGCTTGTAGTCAGGGATGGTGGTGCATCCAGAAGTTCCTTTATTGTACAGGATTATTTTAGCTATCCTGAGTTTTTTTGTTTTTCCATATGAAGTTGATTATTGCTCTTTCCAGGTCTGTGAAGAATTGTGTTGAGATTTTGATGGAGATTGCATTGAATCTGTAGATTGCTTTTGGTAAGATTGCCATTTTTATTATGCTGATACCACCTATCCACGAGCATGGGAAATCTTTCCATTTTCTGATATATTCAACTTCTTTCTTCAAAGCCTTAAAGTTTTTGTCATGCGGGTCTTTCATTTGTTTGGTTAGAGGTATTTTATATCATTTGTGGCTATGGTAAAAGGTGATGTTTCTGTGTCTTCTTTCTCAGCCCTTTTGTCACTTGTATATAGGAGGGCTACTGGTTTTCCTTTTGAGTTAATCACATATCCTGATACATTACTGAAGGTGTTTATCAGCTGTAGAAGTTCCCTGGTAGAATTTTTGGAGTCGCTTATGTATACTATCATATCATCTGCAAATAGCAAAAGTTTGACTCCTTCCCTTAAAATTTGTATTCCCTTGATCTCCTTTTGTTGTCTTATTGCTTTAGCTAGAACTTCAAGTACTATATTGAATAGATATGGAGAGAGTGCACAGTCTTGTCTTGTTCCCGATTTTAGTGGAATCACTGAGTTCCTCTCTGTTTAATTTGACGTTGGCTGGCATCTTGTTGTAAATAGCCTTTATCATGTTTAGGTGTGTTCCTTGTATTCCTGATCTCCCCAAGACCTTTATGATAAAGGGATGTTGGATTTTGTCCAAGGCTTTTTCAGCATCTAATGAGATGATCATGTGTTTTTTTTTCTTTCAGTTTGTTTATGTGGTGGATTACATTGACATATTTTCATATGTTAATCCATCCCTACATTTCTGGGATGAAGCCTACTTCATCATGTTGGAATGATTTTTTGATATGTTCTTGGATTTTGTTTGCCAGTATTTTATTGAGTGTTTTTGCAACAATATTCATGAGGGAGATTGGTCTGTCATGTTCTTTCTTTGTTGCATCTTTTTTGAGGTTTGGTTATCAGGGTAACTACAGCCTCATAAAAGGAGTTTTGCAATGTTCCCTTTGTTTCTATTGTGTGGAACAATTTGAGGAGCAATGTCATTAGCTCTTTTTTGAGATTGTGGTATAAATCTGTGCTGAAGCCATGTGGTCCTGGGCTTTGTTTAGTTGGAAGACTTTTAATGACTGCTTCTATTTCCTTAGGGTTTATAGGGTTTATTTATCTGATCTTGATTTAATTTGGGTATGTGGTTCCTATCCAGAAAATTGTCCATTTCTTTTAGATTTTCCAGTTTTTCAGAGTACAGGTTTTTGAAGTATGACCTGATGATTCAATGGATTTCCTAGGTGTCCGTTGTAACAATGTCCTCCTTTTCATTTCTGATTTTGTTAATTTGAATGCTCTCTCTCTGCCTTTTGGCTAGTTTGGATAAGGGTTTGTCTATCTTACTGATTTTTCTCAAAGAACCAACTCTTTATTTCATTGATTATTTGGATTGTTGTCTTTGTTTCTATTTTATTGATTTCATCCCTCAATTTGATTATTTCCTAGCATCTATTCCTCCTGGGTGAGTTTGTTTCTTTTGTTCTAGAGCTTTCAGGTGTGTTGTGAAGTTGCTAATGTGAGCTTTCTCCAACTTCTTTATGTAGACATTTAGTGCTATGAACTTTCATCTTAATACTGCTTTCATATGTCCCATAAGTTTGGGTATGTTGTACATTCATTTTCATTGAATTCTAAGAAGTCTTAAATAATTTCTTTATTTCTTTCTTGACTCAGTGGTGATTCAGTTGAGAATTATTCAGTTTCCATGAGTTTGTAGGCTTTCTATAATTTGTATTGCTGTTGAATTCTAACTTTCAGCCATGGTGATCCAATATGATATAGGGGATTATTCCAATTTTTTGTATCTGTTGAGATTTGCTTTATAACTGAGTCTGTGGTCAATTTTAGGGAAGGTTCCATTAGGTGCTGAGAAGAAGGTATATTCTTTTGTGTTGTTCTATACATGTTTGTTGAACCCTTTTGAGTCATAACATTTATTAGTTCCCTTATGTCTCTGTTAAGTTTTTGTCTGGCAGACCTGTCCAGAGTGGGGTGCTGAAGTCTCCCACTATTAGTATGTGGGGTTTGGTGTGTGATTTAAGCTTTAGTAGTGTTTCTGTTACATATGTGGATGCCTTTTTATTTGAGGCATAGATGTTCAGAATTGAGACTTTATCTTGATGGATTTTTCCTGTGATGAATATGAAATGTCCTTCTCCATCTCTTTTGATTAATTTAACTTGAAGTCTATTTTGTTAGATATTAGGATAACTATACCAGCTTGCTTCTTAGGTCCATTTGATTGGAAAGTCTTTTCCCAACCCTTTACTCTGAAGTAATCTCTCTTTGAAGTTGAGGTGTGTTTCTTGTATGCAGCAGAAGAATGGATCCTGTTTTCATATTTATTCTGTTATCCTGTGTTTTTTTATTGGCAAATTGAGTCCATTTATATTAAGGGATATTAATAACCAGTGACTGTTAATTCTGGGTTTTTTTTTTTGGTGGCAGTGTGTGTATGTTTTCCTTCTTTAGGATTTCTTGGTGTCGGATTATCTATTATCTGTATTTTTGTGGGTGCATCTAACTTCCTCGGGTTGGAGTTTTCTTTCTAGTGCTTTCTGTAGGGTTGAATTTGTGGATAAGGTATTGTTTAAATCTGGCTTTGTCATGGAATATCTTGTTTACACCATCTATGGTGACTGAAATTTTTGCTGGGTATAGTAATCTGGGCTGGCATCTGTGGTCTCTTAGTGCCCTCATAACATCTGTCCAGGACGTTCTGGCTTTCAGAGTCTCTATTGAGAATTTTGGTGTTATTCTGATGGGTCTGCTTGCATATGTTACTTGGCCTATTTCCTTTGCAGCTCCTAATACTCACTCTGAATGTTTAGTAGTTTGATTAATATGTGGTAAGGGGACTTTTTTGGAGGGTCCAGTCTACTTGGTGTTCTGTAGGCTTCTTGTATCTTCATAGGCATTTCCTTTTTTAGGTTAGGAAAGTTTTTTACTATGATGTTGTCAAATATATTTTCTTTGCCTTTGAAATAGTATTCTTTTCCTTCTTCTATCCCTATTGTTCTTAGGTTTGGTCTTTTCATGGTGTCCCAGATTTCCTGGAGGTTTTGTGTTATGACTATTTTGGCTTTAGTGTTTTCTTTGACTAACGAATCTATTTTCTCTATTGTATCTTCCATGCCAGAGTTGGTTATGCCTGCATCTGTAGTTCTTGTTCATTTACCTAGATTTTCCATTTTTAGAATTCCCTCAGTTTGTGCTTTCTTTATTTTTGTCTCTATTTCAATTTTCAAGTCTTGAACTGTTTTCTTCACCTGTTTGTTTTTTCTTGGGTTTCTTGGCTTTCTTTAAAGGATTTATTGATTTTTTTTCCAATTTCTTGTCTGTCTTTTCCTCAATTTCTTTGAGGGAAATTTTATTTCCTCTTTAAAGACCTTTATCATCTTCATAAAATTATATATCTAAGGTCGTTTTCTTTTGCTTCTATATTGGGGTGTTCAGGTCTTGCTGTGGTAGAACTGTTGGTTCTGGTGGTAACATATTGCTGTTTATGTTGTTGAATGTATTCTTGCACTGGCATCTACCCATCCTTTCCTCCAATCCTTGCAGGTGGTGCCTGTGCCTCCAGGGGCCACTCTTTGTCCAATCGGTGCAGGTGGTATGTCTAGGTCCAATCAATGCTGGTGGTGTCTGTGTCTCAGGGAGGCTCTGAGGTGGTAGGGGATGGGTGGGTTTTGGGAGACAGAGTGGGACTTGTAGATTACAGGTCTGTTTGGAGGGTGGAAAGGCCTGCCTGCAGGATCCTTGCCTGTTGGCTGGCTAGTGGGGCTGAAAAGGGGGTTCGGGGTGGGGTACAGGGTATGGCTCCGTGCCTAGGGCCTAGAGCTTGAATGATTTTTTGAGGAACAAGGAGATAAGAAATAGATGAAGTAAGGAAAGAATTTATGGAAGATGGATGTTTATACATTGGGTTGTTGTTCCTGGGATTCAGCTTACTGGGTTATCAAAAATTCTAAATAATGACTTCCAGAGTTACATACAAATTCTGGGAGGTAGGAAGGATTTACAACAATTTCTTCACTAATTCTTTAAGCTGTGGTTATTCAGTAAGAGTTAGCTTACATTGGCCACAAACGGGCTACAGTGTTGACAATAGCCTGATGGCAAAAGTGAAAGGACAAGTTGATAGTTACAGCCACAGGTAATTTCTCAAGGAATTCTCCAATATAGGTTCTTCATGATCAGACAAGTTCTATAGGTAAAAAAAAAAAGCATAGCAGATGTTTCAGCAATAGTAATCAAACAAGAATACGTGACAACATGGAAAACTTTGTGTGAGCATACTGAAGTATAAGGAGTAGACCTGTAGCCATATTAACTTAGTACGTGTATAGGAGTAGACAGAACAATGTATAGAATGGAGAAGACAAAACTCAATGCTTAAATATGACATAGTAATACAAATGAAGATAAATACTTTGAGGGGAGAAAGGATGGATGTTTTAATAAATGGTACCAGATATAAGATTACAACAATGGGGGAAGTAATATCATATGCAAAACTAAAATCAAGATGGGTAATATATTTATATGATTTGAGACAGGGTCTTATCAGTTCAGACTGAACTGACACTTGCTATACAGCCCAGTCTGAGTGTAAACTCACAGGGTTGCTTCTGCTTCCCCAGTATGTGGACTAAAGGTATATGCTTCCATGCCTGGCCCACTTTAATACCTTACAAGATTAAAAAGCCCTGAAGTAAACTGCATTGATTACTTGAGCAAAAGAGAACCTTTCTTTACCAAAAACAGAAACACTGACTCCTTAAAACAAGATTTTGTAGGAAATTTTATCATAAACACTGTCAGTGAACAAATAATAAGATAGAAATATATCTTAAGAAATAGAGATTTCTTCCTATGATGACCAAATTACTTCTTAAAGACTAATAAACAATGGTGAATATAATTCAAAAGGGATTATTATATCCTTTTCAGCACATGGGGGAAGGATATATGATATTTTAAAACTGAATGTTAGTTTCCATTTAATTAAATATGAAATGTTTGGGAGGCTGGAGAGATGATTCAGTGTTTAGGAGTATACACTGCTTTTGCAGAACACCAGAGTTGAGTTCCCAGTAAGTACTTCAAGCTGTTCACAACACCTGTACCTCCAGCTCTAGGGAATCTTATCTTTCTCCTGGATGCTGAGTGACTCTGTACTCAAATACACACATAGACACACATTTAAAAGTAATATGGCCATATTTTTAAAATGTGTAAATGATAACACATGGTAACTGATATTATAAGGAGGCTTTTATTCAAAAGGCCAGTGGAAAATAGAAATATGCTCAAATTAAGTAGTGGTCAGAGAGGTAGATTAGTTGCATTGAGGAGTCTCCAGAACTGAGTCAGACTTTAAAATAACAATCATTCTCCAATTCTATTGTGTAACTTATTGACTTTAAAGTACCTAAATAAAACCATAATTACAGAATTGTTAAAGGTAAGAGAAAGATAAGAAGTACATGGTTAAATAAATTAGGAAAGAGTACACATAGAATTTATGGTTAATAGGTAATGCCAAGAAGGAATCCTTACACATTAAAAAAAGGTGAGATTTAAAAATTGTGTAAAACATTAAGTTTTTGCAGATTTCATGACTAGAAACATGGACTAAAATGCAATTTGGTGGGTACGATGACTTTCTGTGTTTAGGGATGCAGGACTTGCGGATGTGTTGCAAGGAGGTGAGGACACATGAGGGAAACATGAAGAAAAGCAGCATGCCTGACAGCATTTCCTTTAACTAAAGGGCAAGTTTGGAATTAATTCACAGAAGATTATAGGAATAATTCACATTTGTCATGTGATATTTCCCTTGATAAGAACAAGAATGAAGAATGGCTTCTTTATTCAAATTTTGATATTTTTCACAAAAATATGCAAATGCAAAACATATGCTAAAATAATGTATAGGCTTTAAATCATAATTATATAAGCAGTATGCTATGGAAAATGAGTAATAATATAACACAAAATATTTCTAAATATGCAAAAGGATGAGGGAAATCTGGAACTAGTGAGAGGTAATAAGAGTAAATGAAGTGTTCTTGGAGTCTGTTTGCCAGTATTTTATTGAGTATTTTTGCATCAATGTTCATGAGGGAGATCGGTCTGTAGTTCTCTTTCTTTGTTGTATCCTTGTTTGGTTTAGGAATCTGGGTAATTGTAGCCTCATAGAAGGAGTTTGGTAATGTTCCTTCTGTTTCTACTGTGTGGAACAATTTAGAGAGTATTGGTATTAACTGTCCTTTGAAGATCTGGTAGAATTCTGCGCTGAAACCATCTGGCCCTGGGCTTTTTTTGGTTGGGAGACTTTTAATGACTGTTTCTATTTCCTTAGGGGTTATTGGACTATTTAAATAGTTTATCTGGTCTTGATTTAACTTAGGTATGTGGTACCTATCCAGAAAATTATCCATTTCTTTTAGATTTTCCAGTTTTGTGGAGTAGAGGTTTTTGAAGTATGACCTGATGATTCTCTGGATTTCCTCAATGTCTGTTGTTATGTCCCCCTTTTAATTTCTGATTTTGTTGGGAACTAGATGCAGATATCCACGGTCAGGCCCCAAGTGGAGCTCCGGGAGTCCACTTAGCGAGAAGGAGGAAGGTTTATGTGGGCTAGAGTTGTTGGGACCAGGGATGGATGGAATACAGGGACAAGTTGCCAAACGAATGGAAACACATGAACTGTGAACCAATGGCTGAGGGGCCCCCAACTGGATCAGGCCCTCTGAATGGGTGAGACATTTGATTGGCTTGATCTGTGTGGGAGGCATCCAGGCAGTTGGACCGGGTCCTGTGCTCAGTGCATGAATTGGCTGTTTGAAACCTGGGGCTTAGTAGAGACCCTTGGCTCAGCCTGGGAGGAGGGGACTAGACCTGCCTGGGATGAGTCTACCAGGTTGATCTCAATCCTCGGGGGAGTCTTTGTCCTGGAGGAGATGGAAATGGGGGGTGGGCCGAGGAGAGGGGGGCGGGGTGGCAGGAGGGGTAACGGGGGGATCTGTGACTGATATGTAAAGTTGAATTATATTGTAGAATAAAATAAAATAAATTCAAAAAAAAGAGTAAATGAAAGTTCCTGGATAAATAACTATGTACTAAAAGGTAGATAATGGTGAATAATCACAGGAAAGATCAGTAAAACAGAACTGTATATAAAAGTGGGATTCAAAAAGATGTTATGTCACATTAAGGGGTGGTCTATAAGAATATTAGAGGCAAAACCAGGAATAGTTGGAAAATCAATAGAAGTAGATGATGGCCCAAACACTCTAGTTTTAACAGAAAATCAGAGAGAAGCTTTGCAGTGACAGACACTAGGGCTATCTGGGAAACTCTTCCCCTCCCAGTGAGATGACACACAACTGCAGAAGACCAGAGCCTCAACTTGTGGCAGGGAGCTTTAGAAAATCTGCACTGTACTTTCAGTAAGAGTCACTTTAAGGAGCAGGTAAAATGAGAGAATGGGAAAAAGACTGTACATGGTGGCCCCACCAGAGGGAGACATGTCAGGGAAAGCTGGCCCTTCTGAGAACCAATCAGAACGGGGAGTAGAAACTTTATAGAAAGATGTCTTTTGAGGAAGTGGTTGGACCACACAAGAGGAAATAGACCTTCATTGAACTGCACACTCTAGTTTAAAAGGCCAACTATTACAGGTCTGCACACTAAATCTCAGCCCAAACAATACTTCTAGATGGAGAGAGAGAGAGAGAGAGAGAGAGAGAGAGAGAGAGAGAGAGATTGAGAGCATGAGTCTGAACCATGCAAAATTCAGCAAGGTGGAAATCTAGACAGATTCAGACTCTGCAGTGGAATACAAAGATTTCAAACACAAGGCCCTGCATCAGGAGGAGTGCCCCAGTGTGTAGCAGGAATCTTAAAAAGTTCTTATTAATGAGATAGAACCATGAGCCAGGTATTGGGGTCAATGCTGGAAGATCAGAGAAGCAGAACAAGCCATAGCTACCTCACGTTGCCAGTTCCTCAGCTGATCCTGTTTCCTCAGACTGGAAGCTTCTCAGTCCTCATCCAGATTGAATCTCAGCTGAACTGTTGCTCAAAAGCCTAAAAGCTTAAAGAGCCAAATGCTTCTACTTTCTGGTCCTCATGCCTTATATACCTTTCTCTTTCTGCCATCACGCCCTTAAAGGCTCACTTCTTGGGATTAAATGCGTGTGTCACCATGCCTGGCTGTTTCCAATGTGGCCTTGAACTCAAAGAGATCCAGAGGGATTTCTACCTCTGGAATGCTTGAATTAAAGGTGTGTGCTGCCACTGCCTATCCTCTACGTTTAATATTGTGGCTGTTCTCTTCTCTGACCCTAGATAAGTTTATTAATGTGCACAATATTTTGGGGAACACAATACCACCACACCAGTGTGTGAAAAGCATTCACAGTCAACCCGTGAAGGACCATGTACTCACTGAATCCCAAGGAACAACACAGATTAACCTCAAAATAATAATCCTGTGTGACATCAGTATCCCCCTTTGACCACCAAAAATATATAAATAAATAATACTAAATAAAAAATAAATGAGTTAAATGACATCATAGATCAAATGGACATAACATACATAACAGAATACTCCTTCCAAGCACTGCAGAATGCACATCTTCTCAGAAGCCCATGGATATTTATCTACATTGGTTAATATAATAGGACACAAAGCAAGTCTTAATAAACACAAGGAAACTAAAATAATAATTGTAATCTATCTGACCACAGAAAAATAAAACTAGAATCAACAGGAAAAATTACATTGCATATACAAATGTGTGGAGCTTGAACACAAAACTATTTAATGCTGAATGATTATCAAAGAAAGCAGGGATGTCAAGAGCTTTCTATTTTTTTTAAAAAAAGCAATAAAATAAGAACAGTCTTCTAAGAGACAACAAATAAACACGACAAAACAGGATACAATAAGTCAGGGCAAAAGCCTTCATTACAGAGACTGGACAAGGAAACTCAATAGGAGGAAAGGAATCCCAAAAGCAGGCAAAAGAATCAGAGACACATCCACTCCCACTGTTAGTAGTCCCACAAAAACACCAAGCTAACAGCCCTAATACATACACAGAGGACCTGGAGAAGAGGCTTGAAGGTCCTGAGCTGATGCTTCAGTCTCTGTGAGCCCATGTGAGCCCCTGTTTGGTTGATTCAGTAGGCTATGTTCTCCTGGTGTCCTCCATCCCCTTTGATTCCTATAATCTGCCCTCCCTATCTTCTGCATGGTTCCCCAAGCTCTGAGGAGAGGGACCCAATAGAGACCTCCAGTTTAGACCCTCATTCTGCACAATGTCTGACTTTGGGTCTCTGCACCAGCTCCCATCATAGAGGGTGAGTGGACCTGAGGGAGAAGTGAGGTGAAGGGAAGCTAGGAGGAGCGGAGGGAAGGGAATTGTGGTCGGGATGTATTGTATGACAGAAGAATCTATTTTCAATTAGAAAAAAAAAGTTTCATCAGTTCTGAAGCTCAACAAAGGGTGTTGTGTTGACTGGGACTGTTGATGGGAGAGTATATCTAGGCTTTCACAGTTCAGCCTGATGAAATTATACATACAGTGTAATTTGCCACATATTAAAATTCATTCTTTGTCAAAAACATGCAATCAAAATACAGTAAAACTTATGGGGCAGATGAAAGCATTCCTAAGTAGGAAGGTAGCTACAAGGGACCCCCTACAAAAATTTTAGAAAGCAAAGAAACACTGGTTGTACTCTGAGCTATACTGTCACATTTGAAGATTTGGAGCTAGTAAGGACAAATCAGAGATAACATGGTGGATGAACCACTTTTCAAACTCACCAACAGTGAGTGAAGTTACCTCAACCCATATTCTCACAGGCATTTGCTGTCAGTCGTTTTGGTCATCCATTCTGACTTGGGTAAGATGATATCTCAAAGTTATTTTAATTTGCCTATCTATAATTGCTAAGGATATGGAACAGTTCCAGAACTTTTTGCTCAGATCTATATCCCACTTTTTAATTGGTTATTTTTTCCTTGATTCTGTTTTTTGAGGTATTTATATATTCAGGATATTAATCCTCTATCAGATGTATGTCTATGGACCTCCTCTTCAATGAGGTGAATGTTTCTGTTTCTGTATAGAAACATTTAAGTTTTATTATGTCCAATTTGCCAATTTTGGGTTTTAATTTTTAAGTGAACAAAGTTCTTTTCACAAAGTCACTTTTTACACCTATTCCTTACATTTGTTACCTATATTTTCTTTATCATTTTCTGCATTTCAGATTTTACATTGAAATCTTTGATCCACTTAAAGAAGGTTTTTCTGTGGGCAATATATGTGGCTCTAATTTTATTCTTCTACATGTGTACATCCAGGTTCCCCAGCACCATTTGTTGAAGATACTATCACTGTACATTTCTGATATATTTGTCAAATATGAGGTGACTATAGTTGCCTAAACTCATGTCTCTGTCTCTTATTTTGTTCTCTTGATCTACATGTCTGCTTTTGTGCCAAAATCATATTGTTTTTGTTACTATGGGTCTGTAATACAACCTGAAATCTTTTAGGGTAACTCTTCAACCACTGCTCACTTTTCTTGGGATTTCTATGGCTATCTGGAGTATTGTCTGATTCAACATGGATTTGCTCCTTTTTTTAAACTATATGTAAAGCATTTTGAGGATTTGGATTGAGATTGCATTGAATCTTTAATTACTCTTCATAGATTAGTTATCTTATAGAATTTAAATATAATAAATCATATATATGAACCTAATGGCAAAATTCACATATATATTTCAAGAAATGCAGAAAAGACCTTTGACAAAATCGAACATGTGTACATAATAAATTCCTAGCTATATTAGGACAGCAGCAAACATTCTTAACATAATAAAGGCTATATATGACAAATCTGGGACAAATATTACCCTAAATGGAGAGAACTTAAGAAATTTCATTAAAATTAGGAATGGAGAATGGTTGTCCTCTCTCCCCACTCCTTTCAAAAATAGTTATTGAAACACTGGCTAGAGCAATAAGAAAAAGGGAAGTAAATTAAAAGGGTACAAATTCAAGAAAAAGTCAAATTATCCTGATTTGTAGATTATATGATACATAGAAACATGCATATATGCATACCCATACTATATATATATATATATATATATATATATTCATAAAATTCAAAGAATTCTTCCAGAATACTTTTGCAATAACATGGCCAGAGAGAAAACCATACTGCAAAAATCAATAGCTTTCCAATATATGAAAAACAAATACTCTGAGAAAAAGAAAATGGACACAGTCTCATTGCTGTGGGATGTTCTATATGCTGTGAATGTGTTGCTCTGATTGGTTCATAAATTAAAAAGCTGATTAGCCATTAGCCAGGCAGGAAGTATAGGTGGGTAAATGAACAAGGAGAATTCTGGGAACAGGAAGACTGAGTAAGCAGACACCAGCCTGCCGTCCAGGGAGCAGCATGTAATGGCATACAGATAAAGCCACAGAACACACGGCAACATATAGATTAACAGAAATGGGCTGAGTTTAAATGTAAGATTTAGTCAGTGGTAGGTCTGAGCTAATGGCTGAGCAACTTTAATTAATATAAGCCTCTGTGTTTTTACTTGGGTTCGAGTGGCTGTGGAACTGGCAGGTAAGAGAGATTTGTCCCAACCACCTGCCAGCAGGGACACAGAAAAACTTTCAGTTACATCTTATTCATAGTAGTCTGAAAGAAAATAAAATATCATAAAATTTTGAATAATATATGATATTTTGAATAATATAATATAATTGAATGTAATAATATAAAAAGAACATATCATGACCCTAATCAAGGATGTAAAAGGCCTCTATAATTAAAATGTTAAATTTCTGAAAAATAGATTTGGAGAAACAGTAGAAGATAAAGTAGAAATAGAAAATAAATTTTAAAATATACAATCTCCATAAAAATTCCAATGGTGTTCTATGCAGAATTATTGGAAAATATTAAAATTCACATTCATGCATGAATGAACTCTGTCTTAGGTAAGTTTCTATTGTTGTGATGAGACAACATGACCAAAATAAAGTTGGTAAGGAAAGGGTTTATTCATCTTACTCTCAAATCACGATGTTGCTCTTCACAGACTAAGGGAAATGTTCTTAAATTCCATCTGAAGTACTAAAGATCCCAAATAGACAACAAAAGATGAAGAAAAGAAAAACATGCTGCAAGTATCACCATACCTGATTTCAACTGATACTACAGAGCCATAGTAACAATAAACAATATGACTCTGGCATAAGCATGGAGAGGTTGATGGAATATGATAGAAAACCAAAATATAAACCCTAGTAGGTACAGGTGCCTAATTTAGACAATAGAAGCCATTTAAACAAACATTGCTGGTAAACTGGATGCCTACATAAAGAAGAAAGAAACTGTAACTTTACCTTTTAACCCATAGGAGAAAATCAACTACAAGTGGATAAATTACTTGATTGTAAAACCTGGGATTCTGAAACTGTTAGGTAGCGAAAACACTTGAAGGTATAGACGCTGACAGGAACTTTGTCGAAGAGAACCACGGTGGTTTGAATGAGAAAGGCCTCCCGTGTGCTCAGGCACCAGCACATGTGGGCTCCAGTTGGCGGCCCTGTCTGAAGATGTGGTACAGCCTTGTTGAAGGAAGGACATCACTAGGGGTGGGCTTTGACAAATTAGAGCCTCATTCTCACTTCTAGCCCACTCTGGGTGTGTGTGATCACTGAGTTTTCCACTTCTGTTGTCATGCCAACAGCTGGCTTCCACGACTCCTCAGCAATAACAGACTCTCATGACTCTTATGCCTTTGGATCCATAAGCCAAAATAAAATTTTTTTTTCATAAATTCTTTTGATCATGGCACTTTATCAAAACAACAGAAAAGTAAGACAAGAAACCAAACACTTTGGAAATAATGTCAAAAAATGACAAATGAAATTTCATTGAATTGAAAAGTCCCTGCAGAGTAAAAGAAATAATTAATTGAGTGAAGAGACAGCCTAGAGAATTGAAGAAAATCTTTACCAGCTTACATATGACAAATGATTAATTTCTAGATGTATGAAAATGTATAAAAAACATTCAAAACCTAAATAAAAATAATCAAACAACATATGAGCTTATGAAATGAACTAGAAAATTGTCTATTGGAAAATGAATTAAATTATGATTATGAGAGGAGAATCTATAACCACTAATTTACTAACCTGGCATAATCCCTAACAACAATCTATGAACATGAGTTTATGCACAGATAAGTGCAGTTTTCATCTCTCATCATAGAAACTTCTCTTTGAAAGAAAAAAAGACGACTAGGGAAAATGCCAATAAAGTGCAGAATAGTAGATTCCAGTCCCAAGGAATTCATCTACCATCTAAAAACATGTCTGCATTTTAGGCTTGAGGAACATTGTAGAAGAGAGAGCAGAATGATAGTAAGAGTCTAACAATTTGGGAGTTTGCTGGGAGATTAAGCGTCCTAGTCATATCAGAACCTACACCCATAAACTCTTGAAAAACAACTAGCCAAACATCAGTTGAACAAGGATGAATCAATGGACACACTAAAGTAGATGATGGGTATTCAGTTCTACAAATACCCTATAGGCTGGCAGACTGACAGGTGGTCTTCCCCAGGGAAGAGAGCACCAATTGGTTGTCTAGTATCAAATGCTTAGCCCTGAAAACGTATGTACAAGTAATATTATGCAGACTGATCAGATTAGATTTAAGAACATACATATATATTCTTAATACAATACAATGCAACCCAATGAATGGAAAAAGAGGCCATGAATTTGAAGTACAGCAAGGAGGGTATAGAGGGAGAAAAGAGAAAAGAGAAATATTTTAGTTTTATTATAATATCCAAAAAAATATATACACAGAACATAAAAATATTCAACTTTTAGCTAACAAAGAAATACAAATTAAAGCTACTTTATCATTCTATCTCACCCTCATAGGAATGGTAGTCACTAAGAAACCAAATAATAACAAATGCTGATGATTATGTAGAGAAAAGGGAACCCTTGAACATTACTGGTAGGAATGTAAACTAACCTATTCATTGTGGACACCAGCATGGAACTTCCCAAGAAGCAACAGCAGATCTGTGTTATGACCCAGTTGTATCACTTTAGTAAGAATTTATCCTATAACCCAACAGAGTACAGAGATACATGTACACTGATTTTTGCTGTGGCACTGTTAACAGTAGCTGTTTTGGAACCAGTCTAGGTTTCCATCAACAGAAAAGTGGAAGAAAATGTGGCATGTACATATTGACTATCTTTCAACCACAAAGACCAAAGTGATGCTCTTTGCAGGAAAATGGATGCAACAGGATATAAGCATATCCAGCCAAATAATACAATCTCACCACGATAAATACCTTGTTTTCTTTCATTTGTGGTTCCTAGATTTTACACATATGGATATGATATTAAAGTACAAGAAAACTATCTGGTTAGTATTGGGAGTATGGGAGAAATATTCTTACAGTACATTATATTCTTGTATAAAAACAAAACCCAGTACCATATACAGTGAGTGTATGCTAACTTCAAATATATCACTTCGTAAAAATCACGTTCAGAGATATCAGGTATTTGGACTTTAAAATACGATCTTTGCCATGCATACAACATACAGTAAATATGTGTAATTTGCATAGTCTTTTTTTTTTTTTTACGAAAAGTAGTGTTAACTTCTGATTTATCCCACTCTCACACTCAAAGTGTACATAACTAATAAAGGGAAGACTGATGTGTTGATTCATTCAGCCACTGTTTATAATCATTTATGTTGTTAACTGTTTCATTTTTATTTTTATTTTATTTTTTACAAAATGCCTGTTCCTTAAGCAATGGCTTTGGCCACAAGCACCGTAGCCTGAGAGAATTTTGTTCCTTCAGGCAGCAACTCTTCCAAAGCTACTAAGGGAACTTCGCTAAATCTAAAGAATTTACAATTCATTGGTTTAGGTGGAATTCTGCTCACTTAGAGATGCTGAATAGCTAGAAGCTAACCTTTCCCTTTGCTGGCATCTTCCAAAAACCCCAGCGTCCTTCTCTCTGCCCCAGTTAAAAAACCCTTGATACATGTTGTTTCTCCCTACCACTTCCTGTCAGTTACTCGCAGCCTTCTGCTCACAGGTTAATTTTATTTAATCAAACACATCTTTGAATTGTTAACAAAAGCAGTAGGAAAAAATACAGAATACTTTAAAATAATATTTCCCAACACAGGTATGTTACTTTTGTCCCTCGATTTATTATCAGTGTAATTCTTACTAAGTACCTATGATATCAATTACATCATAATCATAGAATAGCTTAGCTTTAAAATTCATTCTTATATGTTCAAATGCAAGAAAATAATATATTCAAAACTATTTCAAGGAAGCTCAGCAACCACCTTGTTATATGAAATAGATTTGTTTCTTTAAGAACAATTTTCAATGTTGTTTTAAAACTATATGTACATATTTCTTTGTGTAGTATGTTCACACATAAGTCCTTATGCCTGCATAATCCAGAAGCATCGATTCCTAACAAGCTGGGGCTTTAGGTGTTTATGAAGCAAAATGTTGATCCTGGAAACCAAACTCAGGCCTGCTGTAAAAACAGTGGGTGTTCTTAGCAACTGAGGCATCTCTCCAGCCCTGTGCCTGATTTCTTTTAAAACAATGTTGGCTTTTGTTGAAATAATTTTATTGAATTTAATCTTCTCTTCTTTATTGAGTCTTGAAAAAATTTCCCCATCTCATATGTCACATACTAATATAAATTATGTTTCTAAATGACATATGCATAATTTAATTTGGGTGAAACTTAAGGATTTTTTTCTCATACACAGTAAGTGAACATGAGTATGTTTTATAGTATTATAAAAACATTTGTAATATTTCATAAAGCTTGGTTATCCACTGCTATTATAGGGATTGCTACCACTGGCATCAAACATTACAGGATTTGGTTAGAGTAAGCTGAATGACAGATTGCTAGTTTTAAATGAAGTCTAGCATCCAAAGGTGTGAAATTCTTAAGAAGAGCTGATGACAGAATTTTAGCAGAATGAAATCTTCATGGCACATCTATTTTTGTTAATATAAGGTGACTTTATATACTAATGAAGGGGGAAATAACATCACTGTTTACCAGCACTATTAGAGACAATATTGATAGCTCTCTGGGTCTGTGCTGTGAGACTTTGGCTTTTTGGGGAAGTTCTGGAATAATCCTTCAGGGACACAGAGACATCCTACCTTCAAGGTGCTGAGCAATCATAGAAGGGGCTGCTCCTGTCAGTCACAGGGAGTGTTTGGCCCGAGCTGAAGGCTTGCTTACTGATAACTTGAATTCTTTGTCCCTCATAAGCATTCATTTGTCATCAAACCTCACAACACAAAGAAGAAAGCACCACTGCCACTTTTTAGAATTGGGTTCAGTGCAGCTGTCACAGACTTAAGAAATCGCTCTTTGGATTTTCAGTTTCTCTTCTTTACAGCTGATAATGCTTCAGAGGTGTGCTGAGGAGAGATTAGCGTCCAGTAACAGAAACCACAGGAGAAGCAGCACTGTGCTTGCTGTCTGCTGCGGTCAATGTGAAAAATTATCGTACTTTGATGAATAGAAACCTGATGTGCTGAGAAACACAGGAAAATCACAAAACGTAAATTAAAGAGCTCTTTTATATTCAAAGGAAAGCTCAGATTGTTTAGAATTTGGCTTTCTCCAGATGCAATTGAATGACAAGCCTGTGTCCCTGAAAGAAACATTTTTTTTCTATAGACAGGAAAAGCAATGAGGCCCATACCTTTATTTTGTTTTCCACGCTCTGTGAAAGAGCTTTGGAAAGCTAATCATTTCCAAGTACAATTCCTGCTAAAGCTGCATGCCTCAGAGCATCATGGGTAACTCTTGTTACCTGAAAAACACTGAGGAATCATAAGTCAAAAGTTGCCAACATTGTAATTGTGATTAAGGTATTTCTCACATTTGTTTTTAGCATATGCGATTGGCCTGCAATTAATTTATTCTTTATTTGTCTAATGAGCAGTTCTCTGTGAATTTCGGAGGGGAAAAGAGAGATGGAAAGACAGCCTGCTTCTTCGAAGAAGACTCAGTGTTTTGACAGAGGAAATGAGAACAGCAGAAGGTCTTAGTAAGTATTCATGTCTTTAATCCTCATGACATGAAAGGTAGATAATGAACCTGCCTCCGTTTCTCAGGAAGATGAAACAATTTACTTTTTAGTGAAGCTTGGATAAGTGGGTCAGAATGAAGACACCGGAAACATGTTTACACAATCATCTGACTTTTAATACCTGAAAGAGTTAGCTCAAATCAGCAGGGGAAGGAGACTACTTCTATCAAAAAATGCTGAAACTGCTGGACTTGCAATTGCAAAAGTTGATTCTTGAGCCTTAAATTAGGAGCCTGCTGGAATAATACATACAATATATACATTGTGACTTTCGACCTACAGAAATTTGTGATCTATCAGAGAAAGGATTATTTGCCAAAGAAACTTCAGTATTTTAACTACATTAAAATTGAGATGCTTTGCACTGCAACAAAGGAAGAAAGGATGGTAAAATGTAACCAGCACAAGAACTAGAAGACAATGCAGATCATAAGAGTAAAGATAAAACTAACAATGAGAAAATGCAAATAAATTAAAATGAGACCCCATTCACACATCTTAGAACGGTTACAGCAAACTAGGAACATTGTTGGCAACAAAGTGGGATATATGAAGATCACAGGTTTATTGGCAACAAAAACCCTAAATATTATCAGTAATTTGAATGACAGCTTGGCATTTTTATATTTACCCTAAGCTTTGTCTTTAATTATAAATACAAATTAGAATTTTGTTTTTACTTTTTGTATCTGTTAGTTCATAAAAGACTTATTGCAAAGAAATAATCTAATTATTCTTCATTCTTCATTTTGTAAGTCTGTAATCTATACAAACAATATAGAAAATCTTTGTAACCAAGGCCCTCTTTTTCTGAATTGATAATATTTACTGGCCATTCTTTCTGAAATAGTTTTATTCTTTCATTTTGGTGCATACTTTTTAGTTTATTTTGCTTGAAAAGTTAACAACTGACACATGTTTTCAGCTAGTAATTCTAAGCAATATTTACATTTTATTGAATTAAAAAGCTACTAAAGTGGTTTATTATCAAATATTGCATGATATACAGCGTTTTATCAAAGTTAATATTTTATAGAGTGATAAAGGATGTATTCTATTTCCAGATACTGAAAAGTAAACAATGATTTTAACCAAATAAGACGTGTCAAATTTTGACCTACAGATTTGATAAGTAATACATATGGGGTAAAAAAATCAACTTTATAATATTTTTAACAGCAATAATAGAATGCTAAAGTTTCTAATACTATTTATAATGGAACAAAACAAATTATCCTAGGGTGGCTTACTGTAGGGTTGGAGAAAATGGCATAGAGGAAGGACATAGCTGAATATCTCAGAACAGCCTCGAAAGAAATGTTACAGAATCCAAGGCCATTCACCTCCTCTGAAAAGGCTCTCTCCATCAAGCAGATGTTTTCCCAAGGAAAAAGATTTATTTAATAAGCCAGCAAAACTGAGAAGATGGAAGACTGGCACAAAGAAAGACCGTCTTAGCTTAGGTTTATCTTCAGGCAAAGGAGTTGGATGGGAAGGTTAGGTTAGGAAGTGATTGATTATTCC
The DNA here is from genome assembly GCA_902168325.1 of Peromyscus nudipes. Lineage (NCBI taxonomy): Eukaryota > Metazoa > Chordata > Mammalia > Rodentia > Cricetidae > Peromyscus > Peromyscus nudipes. The sequence goes on from CABHPH010128532.1 coordinate 50,352, forward strand.
TAACTTCTAGGCACCTCTAGTGATCAAGAGGAGGATATTACAAACCGCAGCAGCTGGCCATCTGTTAATCACGTTGCCCCTGTAAATCCCAAAAGCTTCCTACATTTCTTTTGTCTTAGTGTCATCAATCTTCAAGGATAAAGAGAGGATCCAAGGAATTGGGGAATAAATCAACAGGTGCTGCTGTATGTGGAAAATCTTTCTTAATTGATGACCAGGGCTACATGTGGAGCTAAGGAGAAATAATCAAATCCAAAAGTTAAGGTAGGAAAGGATGCAGAGATGCAAGGTTTTCAGTGTGTTTGGAAAGGTCCAAGTGAAGTCACTGCTTTGTACAAGAGCAAATTTGAGTCTATAAAATGGAGCCCTTGGGCAACTGCTATTATCACTAGTACGTATCAGAACTACTATCCACAGCCAAGCTAGAGAGAGAATAACAAAATATTATTCACATTTCTGAGTTCCTAAATCATTCTTTATTAGTCAAAGAAAAATAAGTAACTAAAAGCATGGGACTATAAGGGGTTTTATTTGTTGTTCCTAAGTTTCAGAAAGGGAGAATACAAATAATCAAATCTATTAAAATGAACCCACACAACAGTAGTAGGCTAAGGGCCTGAAGCATGAGGTAGACATTTCTAAGGAGCTAATCTGATAAAATTTAAACCACATAGTTAAAGAAGTCATGTTGGAACCCAAACAAACCCAAATATTCCATTGTTTACACTGACATTAATGAATGATTAGAGTAATATTAAGTAACATTTTTAGATAGGACAAGGGTAAGGATGCTAAGGTGAGATGCATTTGGTTTTATTGTTTTACTCCTATTGCTCTTTTGTTGTTATTTTTTGTAGTGTTAATATGTAAATACATAAATTATATTAAGTTCTCCTATCAGGACAGTATTTTTAAGAGAATATAGGGTAATCCTGTCATTTTTAAATTTTTTTAAATAAAAATTTTATTAATTCTTAGACTTTCAAACATGCATATAATTACTTTTGAAAATGTTCACCCTCTTCCTTCTAAATCTTTCCTTTCAGATACACTCCTAACCTTCAAACCCCTCCCAACTTCATGTTCAGTGGTTCTCAACCTGTGCTTTTCAACTCCTTTGGGGGACAAATGACCCTTTCACAGGGGTCGTATAGCAGGTATCCTGCATATCATGTATTTACATTATGATTCATAACAGTAGCAAAATTACAGTCATGAAGTATCAATGAAAACAATTTTATTTTTGGGGGTCACCACAACATGAGGAACTGTATTAAAGGGTCTCAGCATTAGGAAGATTGAGAAACACTGTGTTCCTTTTTCCTTCTTTCTTTCTTTCTTTCTTTCTTTCTTTCTTTCTTTCTTTCTTTC
>CABHPH010128533.1:0-15155 GCA_902168325.1 Peromyscus nudipes
AAAAAAGTGATGTCTCTATTTAAGAATAATGTTATTAATTCAGACTTAGATATAGTCATTAAGAGAGTGTATCAGTTATGATGTGAGTTATACCAGTAGTTACAGTGAACATGTTCTCATTCTGTTCACACAGCTTTTCCATTCACTCAGTATCTGTGGCAGACACTATGGTAAATATGGGTACTGAAACAAACAGAAATTGTCATATACCATTTTTTTAACCTCCATGTAGCTGGAGAACCAAACACATTTAAGTCATAGCACAAGATACGGAGAAAAAAAGCAGAGGGCATAGTAGACAAAAAGGGAGCTAAAGAATACTGTGAGTGGGAGAAATAGCCTTCGCCAAGAAAAATGCACCAATTGGTTATCCAATGCAATACAGTAATCCCTGAAAAGACGTATGCAAGCAACAGAAGTGGTTATATTCAGGAATATATCATATATATATATATACATACATATGTATATATATGCTAATGTATCAACAACAAGTAATGAATGAAATGTTGTTTCATTAAAATAATTAATGAAAAAAAGAGCCATGAATTTGAAAGAGAGCAAGGATGGGTATATGGGAGGGATTGGAGGGAGAAAAAGCAAAGGAGAAATGATGTAATTTTATTATAATATCAAAAATGTTTTCAAATGAGATAACAAATCTATAAATACTTGTTAAGTACAGGTTTACTTAAGTTGAAGTACAGCTAAATATGTTTTTTGAAAACAGAGAGAGGAAAAATTCGTAAACAAAAGTGCTCTGAATAGAAAGACTGTCACACTAGATTTCATTTAGTGTCTTAGTGTGAGTAAGGGAAGATGAGAGATGATTCAGTGCAAAGGAGTAAGGTAATCTTAGAAGAAAAGACAGAGAGAGAAAAGAGAGAAAGTGAAGGAGAGAATGAGTGAATGAAAGAAAAAAAGAAAAAAAAGAAAGAAACTTCCTTACTCTGATATTGCTGGGGATTTTGTCTCTTTTTTTCTTCTCTCCTTTCTTTGTTTTTGTTTTTGTTTTTCAAAGAACAGATTCAGTTCAAATCTACTATTATATAGCAAACCATACCTTACATCTTGACTAGTCAATGTTCTGACTAAATCCTATCATTTATATTTTAGATCCAGATAAAAAGGAATATATGATATATAAAATTTTTATGGGTATGACCAGCTTACCTCTTGGTTTCTTTGGGAGTTTGGTATCTCAAGTGATAGCTCAAATCTACCTGCTTATAAAACTTCTCCGTAGTTTACACTGCATTGCTTTGTGATGTATGATTTGGCCAATACCCAACTACACCACATTGTATTTAAGAAGGCTGGCTCTTGCTTCTGTAAGGTCTCTAATCCCATCCCCCTCTCAGTTATACCCTTCCTTGTGTTGTCCCTGTTGTCAGGAATGGCAAGCCTTCCTTTTTTTGTCTGAGCTTACTATGGCACCTATGACACTTCTCTCTGTCTTCAAGTTTCATAGATGAAAACTCCAAGAATTTTCCCCAACTTCTTGTCTGGGCAGCACCCAATACTTGAGAATTCTCTGCTCCACAGCACTTCGGTGGTTTGTGGATCTTAATTACTTACATGATACTGGTCTGTCAGCTTCCCTTTCTTCTTGAACAAGAGGCCTAGGAGGAATAAGGCTAGCCAAGAATTCTCTAATTCTTCATTGAACCTGCCTGGAAAGGTTTCGGCTCATGGTCCGCGCACAAAGTGCACTGCAGAATGCCATGACTGTCCTTTCAGACATGCCAACCATAGTTTTGTGAATTGTCTGTGCTTAATCTGAAATATCAAGCATAAGCTTTGGACATGAATTGGTCTGTTTCTTTTTCTATCTTAGCACAGAGAAGACTGAAAAATATAAGGACTGTATCATGTTTGTCTTTAAGGGGTGTTTTGCTCTTTTTTGCATAATGTTTGCAAGGTTATTATGAAACCCAAGAGCCTACAATTTTGTCTATATGTTCTGTACAGCCAGGAGAATGATTTACCCCATTATCCTTTCTGTTCTGGTTGAATGAATTTATAATATATACAGCAAGCAGAAGAGAATCGTAAAAAGCAAGTAGCAGACACAAGACACTTAAGGTAAACCGCAAAGCGTCATAAAATAAGGTGCTCAACACAACAAGCAGATGCCGAGAGTAGACCATCTAAGGGAGCAAATATAAGGTAACATCATTAGATGGAGTACTGACATCTCTGAAACAAAGACTGAGGAAATTCTGTTGATGCAGACAGCAGGACTTCCCCATCAAGTACCCATGGTAGAAGAGTGTCCCTCTGGTGAGATTTCAGATAGATTAACACCATCCAGTAGTAGGTAGCTGTTCCAGGTTTGGCTTGGAAGTACTACCACCAGTGAGGCTTCCAGTAACTGTCACACCTACCTATGACCTGCCCCTGAGGCGAGGCCAAGAAGGGAGTCCTTAAGACATGAGTTCCACATGTGCCGCCTCCTCTTGGTTCCTGGTGATCCTGGATGCTAAATGGTTGACCGAGCAGAGTTCTCCAGAGAACCCAGCTGGACTGCACCTCACCTTTCCGGGGTCCTGTAACCAACCCATTTACTAGCTGTAAGTTACCCCTCAAAATAAACCTCCTTTTAAATATGTGGAGTTGCCTTAATAAATCACCCAATACCATCCAATCAGGCATCAACCAAGGAGTTTTGAAACAGTCTTGCTGGAACTTTCCATCATAGATTTGGGCAGGACAAAGCAAACATTTTCTTTTTATTATTATTATTAAGAAAATTTCTATTCTTTTTACATACTAACCACATGTCCCCCTCTCTTCCCTCCTCTCATCCCCACCCCAGCCTTCCCTTCCAACCCACCCCCCATTCCCACATCCTCCAAGGTAAGGTCTCCCATGGGGAGTCAGCAGAGCCTGGTACATTCAGTTGAGGCAAGTCCAATCCCCAACTCCCGCACCAAGGCTGAGCAAAGTATCTCAGCATAAACCCTAGGCTCCAAAAATCCAGCTCATGCACTAAGGACAGGTCTTGGTCTCACAGCCTGGGGGCCCCTAAACAGTTCAAGCTAAACAACTGTCTCACTTATCCAGAGGGCCTAGTCCAGTTCCATGGGGGTTCCTCAGCTATTGGATCACAGTTCATGTGTTTCCACTAGTTTGACTAGTTATCTCTGTACTTTTTCCAAGCATGGTCTCAATGTCTCTTACTCATAAGATCCCTCCTCTCTCTCATTGATTGGGCTCCTGGAGCTCCACCTGGGGCTTGGCCATAGATCTCTGTATCTGCTTCCATCAGTTACTGGATGAAGGCTCTACCGGAGTAGGCCAGTTCAGGCACCCTCTTGACTATTGCTAATAGTCCAAGGTGAGGTCATCCTTGTGGATTCCTGGGAACTTCCCTAGCACCCTGTTTCTCCCTATTCCCATGATGCTTTTGTTTATCATGGTATCTCTTTCCTTGCTCTCTCACTCTGTCCCTGTTCCAGCTCGAACCTCCCATTCACTTTTGTTCTCATTCCCCATCCCTTGCTCTCTACTACCCTCCTTCACTCCCAGTTTGCTCATGTAGATCTCATCTATTTCTCCTTTGCTGGGTGATCTATGTGTCCCTCTTATGGTCCTCCTTGTTAGCTAGCTTCTCTGGAGCTATGGATTGTAATCTGATTATCCTTTGCTTTACAACTAGTATCCACTTATGAGTGAGATGCAGAGCAAAGGGAACACTCCTCCACTGTTGGTGGGAATGCAAACTTGTACAGTCACTTTGGAAATCAGTATGGTGGTTTCCCAGAAAATTGGAATCAATCTACCTCAAGACCCAGCAATACCACTCTTGGGCATATACCCAAGGAACACACAATCATACCACAAGTACACATCCTCAACTATGTTCATAGAAGCATTATTCATAATAGCCAGAACCTGGAAACAACCTAGATGCCCCTCAGCCGAAGAATGGATAAAGAAATGTGGCACATATACACAATGGAGTACTACTCAGCATTTAAAAAAAAATGGCATCATGAAATTTGCAGGCAAATGGATGGAACTAGAAAATATCATCCTGAGTGAGGTAACCCAGACTCAGAAGGACAAACATGGTATGTACTCAAGCAAATATTTTCTTGGTAGAGGAGTTAATAATTTAATCTTCCCCTTTAAGGTACTTTTATATTATATTCAGGCACAACAGAAACTAAAGGTGGAAATAGTTTTCCTTTTACCTCTTCTCAAGAAGAATGTTTCTATATTCTTAGCTTCTTCTAGTTAGTGAGTTAGGGGACCAATTGTTCCAAGACAAGGAGTTTTGGAAAAGATAAGGGAAAACCCCCTCATTCCCAGAGTGTGCCTTGCTTTCAACAACCTTAACTAGCACATGAGAATTTTCTAATTGTAAAGTATATTTTACTATATTTCCCTAGCAGTTTTATGGCACTGATTATTGTCAAGTCGTGACAATAATCACTTTGGAAATATGATCAATTGTTATCAGTTTGTTGATAAATGTACATTGTCATTTCAGAAAAGATTATTCATGGTCGGGCATTTTGTTATCCTTTGCAGAGGCTATGTGAATGTCTTAGAGTAAGTAGCTCGTAGCATCTTTTACAATTTACTGTGAATATCTGAAAATGAAAAGTTTTCCTTAAAATGCATATTAGTTGGTTACCTGAGCTGGACATTACTTAGTGTCCTGCCACCTATCCAAAAAAAGCACATTTTTCTACTGGAAACATTCATAGAGACTAATAACTTGAATTTATTGAGAATATCATCACCTCTTGCTCAAATATTGAAATGCTAATTATTGCTCTTTTGTTCCCAGATTCTTCTCCAGAGCACAGATCAGACCACACTACTGATCTTTCATCACTTAAAACATAGAGAGCTAACATCTGGCCATGGTAATTCTCTTACTCACATACTATGTTACAGCCCCTCACATCCCTTAAAATATATCTCTCTACTCTGCAACTATTATTATTTTTATAACATTTATTTTTATTATGTGTGCTTTCTATTTGTTTTTTAATTTTTATTGAAAATACATTTTAATACAACATATTCTTTTTTTTTTTTTTTTGGTTTTTCGAGACAGGGTTTCTCTGTGTAGCTTTGCGCCTTTCCTGGAACTCACTTGGTAGCCCAGGCTGGCCTCAAACTCACAGAGATCCGCCTGGCTCTGCCTCCCGAGTGCTGGGATTAAAGGTGTGCGCCACCACCGCCCGGCCCAATACAATATATTCTAAGGATGTTTTTCTCTCCCACAATGCCCCCAAGAATTTTCCCACTTTCCCACCCACCAAAATTCACACTCTTTGTTTCTCTCTCTCATTGAAATATAAACAGGCATCTAAAATAATAATAATAAAATAAAATTAGATAAAGTAAAAAAGACCAGTCTAAGACAAAACAAACAAACATAAGAAAATGGGCCAAAGAAAATGTTCAAGAAACACATATAGACACAAAGACACATACATTCCCACATAGAGAAATCCCATAAAACACACAACTGGAAGCCATAATATATGGGCAAAGTATCTGCAGGGAGGGGGGAAGGACAGAAAAAAAATCCTTGACAAAGCATTATGAGACAAAGAGCCTTTAAAAATGAATCCTCCCATTCTTTCTGCTCTGTAAGTGGGTTGCATATATTCAGCATGTTGGTCAAAGGGGCCCCATAGGGATCCCCAAACAACACAGTCTATTTCCAAGTCTAATGGCTGCTCTATACAAACTGATGGCAATGTATTATTGCCAAAGACCACACCTGTACAACTCATCAAACACAGAGATATCTAGTTGGTGACTGCCTAGAGCCTTCACCCCTTCTGATTAGTGTTCAAGGTGCTACAAGGCACAGTACACACTACAAAAGAGAAAGGTGAAGACCAACTTGGTTACAAGCCCTTGGATCTCGAGCAGTAACCTGCCTGCTGGATGTGTTAGTGCAATAGTGACAGAAAGCTTGGGATTCTAACCAACTAATATGTGATTGGGCTTACAGCACACTCTAAGAGATGGTACCCATACCACACACTGAACAGGTGGCCAAAATCCTGTGACTAGATAGGCCAGGGATCTAGGGGAAAACCAATAATGTTCTGCTAAAGGAACATAGAAATAAATCAACTCTTAAAAGTTTTCTGCTGTACTCCTTGATCAGTGTTCCATTCTGCCATCATCAAAGAAGCTTCCTCTAGCAGTAGACAGGAATACAGGACCCACGGCTGGAAAATGTACAAAGTGTGACTGATCTTGAAACATTTACTCCTAAGTGGCATTTCTCCTTCAATTCCCTTACCTCAGGCCTGCAGAGAATGAAGCAGCAAGATTGTAAGGGCCAGAGGGGTTGTAGAAAACCAAGGAAATGAGACATTGTGTTCTGGAGAGTTTTATGTCAACTTGACACAAGCTAAAGTCGACTGAGAAGAGTGAACAACTATTCAGAAAATTCCTCCATAAACTTAGGCTGTAGGTAAGCCAGTAGCATATTTTCTTAATTAGTGATTAATGGAGGAAGGCATAGCTTATTGTGGTTGGTCCTGTCCCTGAGCTGGATGTCATGGGTTCTATAAGGAAAAAAGCAGGCTGAGGAAACCAGAGGGAACAAGTCAGTAAGCAGCACCCCTCCATGGCTTCTGCATCATCTCCTGCCTTCAGGTTCCTGTCCAGTTGGAGTTCCCATCCTAACTCTCTTCAGTGCTGCATGGTGATTTGGAAGTTTAAGCCAAATCAAACCTTTGCTCGCCAAGTTGCTTTGGTCATGGTGTCTCGTTACAGCAATGGATAACCCTAACTAAACACCTTCTAAACACCAGAAGACTGCCTGCACAAACCTGGGCCTGAGGTTGGTTTTCTTTTTGAGTCAGTGTTTCATGTGGCTCCTGCCTTGCAGCAAACTGACTAAAAGGAAGACACTGAACTCCTCCTGAGCCTCCTGCCACCATCACCAAAGTTCTGGAATTAGAGGGGTTTACAACCATACTGTGCTTCGTGCAGATCTGGGGATGCCACAGAGGGCCTGGCACACACCAGCATAACTCTGTGCTTACTAGCCACCATCCCTGCTCAACATACCAGTGCTGTTCCAGGGCAAGTATAATTCTTTCTCTCACCATGGGATTCTTTGTCACATATTCAATCAAAAAGTCTAAGCCACAGCAATGCTCCCTTTTAAATTAAAACTTGAAATATAAATTTATTACAGCAAAACTTTGTTTAAATTTCTTTTATAAAAGTTGCAAAGCCCTCATCCTGCCTTTTGCTTTCCATTCCCACAGACATTCAAATTTTCCTTTCATAAATGGAGATAAGTACTTCTCTCAGTGCGTTGTCACGGGATTGCAAACAGGGAATAGGCGTATAGTATGTGGTATGGAAGATAGCCAATAAATACTATTTCTTTAAGCCTACCATCTCATGATGCTTCCTCTTAATAAGCACATTTATGTTGTGACAATATATATATGTGTATATATATATATATGTCATGACATTATCATATATATCAACTTTACTTAATACAGTTGCTTCATTTGAACCAAGAATTAGAACTGAGAAAATCAGTTTGCAGCCAATTTTCTAAATAATACAGGAAAGTCAAAACTAAAACTTGAGACTTTACCTACCCAAGTGAAACCTAGATGGCTGTTTCCCACATGGCTAAGACTTCATGGGAATCTCCTGTGTGTACTGCTTACAAGGTTTCAGTATACAGGACATCAGATTTGAGCCAGAAGGGATCCTGGCCACCAGTATTCTACCACTGGCATCACAAATGCAATAGATGGGAACTATGTTTGATTCCCATCGGTGTGAAAATGAAAACTCCCATAGTCTCTGGTAAATGATCGCTGAGGGTCTCCAAGGTGACCAGGATTGATGAAAAGTGTGAGGGAGTTTGATTCCTATGACTGATAAGAGGGATTTGACTGAGGGCCCAAGTCTCAGCTTAGTCCAGGCACACTCACATCTCTGATATGCAAACATTCGGCTTAGTGCAGGTGTTTTATAACATGTACTGTGATTACTCAAACTTTCTCCTTCCTCTGTGACATGAAGTCTGAAATCATAATCTAGAGTCCTTCAAAGCCCATGAGGACCCACAGAGCAAGGAGTGTCTGTAATCAGACCCGGTTTAACTCAGAAGGGATGCTCCTATTTCAACCCAGAAAGGCTCACTACAAGAATGTTTACTTTTACTGACACAATAATGGCTCCAATTAAAAAAATACTAAAAACTGTACTTAACATACATAGCTGGTCTATTTGAACTAAGCGTGGGAACTGTCAATAAAGGAAAATCTTTGTTTTGTTTACAATTATGCACGAAATGTTACAGCTGAGATCACTGTTAGTTTTGCATATTCTGAAAAAATATGTTCATCGATGTATTTATTGGTAAATGATGTATAATTATTATAAGTTGTTATATTTTATAAAGACTACACTTAAATAGGAAATAATACTTACAACATATATCATTTGTGATATTGATGTATTCAATTAAAGATATAAATTGTTTTTCCTATTTTCAGTTATGTAAATTGAATTTGCTACCCATTGACATTATAATTCTACAATAAACACATGGTGGCTCATGCATATAATCTAAGTACTCAATAGGGGAGGGCAAGGGAAAAGGCCAGTTTGGCCTACATGTGACTCAGTTTAAAAAATATAAAATAAAAAGATGGGTGACTGATTATCCTGGCTTTCTTTGTACTATAGGGTTTAACGTACGTGCCATATACTTTAAAGTCATTTGGTAGACAAAATGTCTTTGGGGTCCAAAGCCAGCCATAGCAACACAATGATCTCCTTGTCACCCTATCCTACATAGTGATACCATGTCACAAAAAATATACAATAAAAACATGTTTTTAATATGGAAGAATAAAAAGTAAGCAAACAATAGTGTTTGAACCATTGCAGTATTGGGACCATAGTTTTAATAAACCTGGGCAAAGTCAGTAAGTTATCTTCAAAAAAACTCTATAGGCAAGCTTGTTATTAATTAGTTTGGTTAATTTATTTCCAGTAATTATAATCTGGCCCATATTTTATAGCATTGGAACTTTGTTTTCTGTATGGAACAAGAATAAACTTGTCAAGCAAGATTCATCTGAACCTCTAAAAATAAATTGTCTTGCATTGAGAAATGCAATTGTCTATAGGCTTCCAACTTGACAATCATGAAGCCTTCCAAGTAACATATTGTGTTTGCCAGATGACTGTGGCACATTCTTTAAACCCTATAGGTTAAACAATAACAACAAAAAAGAATAAATTACCCATTTTTTTATTTATATGGAGAAAATAAAATTGCTAAGTTTTTTTGTCCTTAATTATTAGAAAAAATACTTGGGAAATCCCACACAAATATGCTTTTGACTTTTCCCCAATGAACAATAAAGATAGAAACACCAATATTATTATTTCTACTATCTCAAGATATGAAATTATTTCTACATATGAAACATAAATTATATGCAAAGATTATTTCCACGGCCACCTTGCCTTAGTCTGAGCTAAAACGATGCTGATCTACCAGGAACAATACTGCTGGAGACCGTCAGTAAATAAGATCAGGTTCCTCACTTGTGAATGGAAGGATAACTCAAGGAAATTTCACACAATACTTGAATAAATAACAACTTTCAGATATTTGCTATATTTGTACCAGTTAAATATAGGTGCTCCGTTAGTGCAGGGTATTTATTTCATTGTATTACTATAAATACTCAAGGGGAAAATTCATGAAATAAATCACTACAATGCCAGAACATATCATTAAACGAATAATGATTTTTGTTATTATTATTGCAACTTGGTTGCAGCTTAGTTTTTTTCTTCTGCTATAGTCAGCAAATGTGGACCAGTATCCATCTTGTTATAACAGGAAACTATCAGTCTCTTCCATATACTTGGCTATCGCTTCCATGATTGGAATTTATCCTGGCAACCTTCTTCCTAGTCTAATACTCAATGCAATTCTTATCTCTTTCTGGCTTGTCACTACTCTTCAGGCAGCCATGTCACTCACCAATCAAGCTGAATCTAAACCTGTGCTTCCATGTCTCCTTTCATTTAATTTTAGTTAAAACATTAGGAATTAATAAATACTACTGCAAGCAACAGTCTACTCTAGAGGATTAGATGAAAATCAATAACTCTTTATGTATCATTTTGTCTGAATTTTCTAACTTAGCTTCCCCTTACTTGGGCCCACTGTGGTTACAACTATTCATTTAATTTAAAACAGCTTAGTTGGAAAAGAAAATTATAAAAATACATGGAAATAGGATATGTAAAATTATAATACAGAGAACATTGATGACTGATGACTCCCCAGAAATTTTTGGAGAGTGTAAAATAGTATGAAATAGTAATGTGGTCAGCTAGGGGTCAGAAGACAACTTGAGTCAAGCCATAACTTAACCAAATAGCTGACATGTGAATTTAAACTGGAGCTAGGATTATCTTAGGGGGAGGCATGTGACTTTCTGTGTACACAGACAAAATAATCACATACAAAGGAAATAAACCAGTGTAAACTTGGAGCTGTCTAGGTAGCAGAAAAGCAGTCAATTCCCTCTAAATTTCATGACAGTCAGTGTCAGTGCTGACTCAAGTTTGTTCTACGTATGTAAATTGGTGGCAGTTTTTCTAAAATTCCTGTGGTATAAATAAAAAATAAAAAAATAAAAACGGCTCTACTCTTTAAGTATTTGGTTTTTAGTTTGTATGTTTCTCAATGTCTAGTATGAGTGATAGTAGTAAAAATAAAAATAACACCTGTGGGAATAAGTGGGTTCCAATCATTAGTTGGGGAAAAGCCTGTACTAGATAGAGGGAAACAATTCATTCCAGTTCCAAGGACAGTTAAATCAAGAGATTTTCTGTTTTCAGGAAGGTGGTTGTTCTGTTTATAAACAAACGATTTCAGAGACCCACGTTCGTTCTACCAATCAAGAAAGCAGTAGACATGAAATTTTTTCAGAACACCATAGGAATTTTGCCCAATATTTCCCATTTTGAACCTTGCCTGTTCGTGATGTTTGTTTACAACCAGTAGTTTCCTAGTAGATTAAAATCTCAAGCTCACACAATCAACTGAAAGACATTCTTGGTTTCTCAGCTCCTGTTACCTCTTTGAACTTGGATCCCACTGCTTTCCATCTTGCTCACACATCTCCATTATCTTGTTTCTTTGTTGCTTTTTCAGACACACAGAGCATGAGCTGTTTGGGACTTACTGTTGCATCAATGCCAAAAGCACCCACCTGGCTCATTCCCAGAGTATTTCACAGTTGTGTCTAATATCAAAGTTACTTTTTCATAGCAAACCCTGCAGTCTCTCTTCATACCCCTTAACCTCCCATTATCTGTGTCCTGCACCTCGTGTAGATTGTGTATTCAAGTTTCTCATCTCCAGCCTCAGAATAAAAGCTGTTCATGGCAGGATGAAATTTGTTTTGCCCCATATGTCTCCCAACCCAAGGACAGTGTCTAATACTGTGAACAGGTTTCACTCCAACTCCAGAAATTTACTCACTTTGAAACACCAGTCATAAAATTCACATAAGATTGATTATGTCACACAAAGTGAAACTGACAGCCATCAGATTTTTGTTCTTTATTCATCACCTTTTTCCTCCTTAAGTGTGAAATAGGGCTGGCTTTGATATTTTAGAACCTTTTAACCAAATTTTTTGAAAATGTATTCTTCCGATGTTTGAAGTGCCAAAAGAGATACCAAAATGACAGGAATGCATTGACAGGAAGAGGGACTGTTTGCTTTCAAAAATATACCTGTGGAATTATTTACTTATTTACTGTATTTTTCTACTAAAAAAACCCAAGGCTTATATATTTATTAATCAGCCTCAGTATATGTGGTTTTCTACTAATAAAGAAATTTACTGATTCTCAACCCTTTAACTTCTTAATGAAATATTTTCTCTTTACTTTTTGGCGCATTTTAACATGAAAATCAATACTGGCAAGGATCAAAGTCACAAACAAATTCTTTTATATAATTGTAGCCCTTACTGCCAAAACCAAGGAAGAGCAGCAATTTTTTTTGAGGTTCAGAAAAATTAAATGTTTTGTCTAAATTCACAGAGTTTATGTTTCTTAGCTTTAAATCCTAGACACAGCTGGGACTCTGAATGCAGGGCAGAGTATTTTTTGAGCCCTAAAGTCTAAAAGGCCTTATTTCAGTGAAATTTGAAGTTTTCTTAAGGTATTAAATATCATTATAGTTCATGATTAAAATACATATATAAGAAGTATGATACAGAGAAATTAGGTATTTCCCATTCATTTGAAATTTCCATTTTTGTTTGTACTTGGTTTCTACTACACTAGTGCATGAATATAGCATTCCTTTACATCTCTACCAGGCATGACAGTATTCTTTAAACACAAATGACCACATCTCAGCAACTTTCCACAATCAGTGCTGATGTCTTATTCACTTTACATTTCCATGACAAGTCAATCCTGGCTAAGCTTCTATTGTTGGATATTGTAGTTTACAGAATGGAAAAAGTACAGAATTATTGAGACACCATTTACTACAGGAGAAAGAACTCAATTCTTCCCTTATTTAGTGGTAGGCCAGGTTAATTTATAATCAAAGTCAAGAGTTCAGAGTGGGATGTATTTTACTTTCCACCAGAAGAGACACAGCAAACTCCTAAGACCAAGTTTGATGCCAGTGGTGTTGAGAAGTCCATCATTCTCGTTAGAAAGATATTCAATGTACATCTCAGTCTCAATGACCTAGATCATTCAGATGACGAAGAACTCAAAAACAGAAGATAATAACTGGAGTGTGAATTATACTTCCAATTTATTTATTGATATGTATATATATGCATATCTGTGTGTGGTTCTGTGCACATGAGTGCAAGTGCGCATATAGGCCAGGAGAGGGCATCAGATCCCCTGGAGCTAGAGTTACAGGCAGTCCTGAACTACCCAACGTGGGTGTTAGGTATTGAACTCATTTACTCTGCAAGAGGATAAAGCAGTCTTAACTGCTCCATCATCTCTCTAGTTGCTATACTTCCAGGTTATGATTCAGCTCTCAAAGTTTTATCGCACTCTACTAAACTCCACTATTTAAACAAATCAGCAAGAGTATCACAGGTATTTTTGCACAAGTCAGCCTTGCCAGTGAATCAAAACATTCACTCTCCACTGCTCCCTCAGGCCCTTCCGTTACTCCAGGTTGATCCTCTGAGTTGGAAAGCTGTTGAAAAGCCTGAGAATATCCAAGTAACCCAGTCTTCTAAAAGGCAAATTTTGTGAATAGTTCTTAAGTTCAAATTTAAGTTTAATTCTGCAAGATTAATTTTTTCCTGTCAAATACAGTTGAAGCTAAGGATGTGGCTCAGTGGTAGAGCACTTGTCTAATGGTAGCAATATAGCACAAAAGCAATTAAACAACCAGATGTGGTGCTAAACATCTATAGTCCTTGCCTTTGCAAGGTAGAAGAAGTATTTCAAGTTCACGGCCAATCTGTTTTCATGATAAGACCCTGTCTCTCTTTTAAAAATTGTTATTGTAATTATATATTTTAAACTATTTTTATTATTTAATATTATGCTTATTTGGGGTTTATGTGAAGGTGCTCTTTGTGTACAGAGGCATCATATCCCCTAAAACTAGAGGTATAGAAAGTTGTGAGCAGCTTGACATGGGTATCTGGAATGGAAACTTAGTCCTCTGGGAAACCATAGGAGCTCTTAACTGCTGAGCCATCTCTCAAGCCCTTTTAATATAAATTATTTTCTCTAAATTCCTAGGCTAATTAACCTCTATAATAACAAGAAAAAATGATATTTATTTGGATCTTCACTACGAAAACATCATTTATTTTTCTATAATGTTTACTTGTGATATGCAAATAAATTTTTCAATAGAGAAAACCATTCAAGAGAAACAGAATAAAAGAAGAAATTCTTTTTATTTTGTATTTAAATTGATGCATTGTTGATGAAGAAGTAAATTTATTATTCAAAGTTTGTTTTAAAGAAAAAAACGAAGTGAAGCAAAATGTTGGTGTTGTTGGTAGAATTGAGACTATTTATGAAAAAAGGTATAAGTTATTTATTGTGAGTAATTTTCCCAAAAGTGACAATTAAAATCTTTTCAAATGCACAGTAACTGTAGTTATTGCATCTTTGAATAAATGAGATGCAAAATTTTATGCTATAAAATAAGATTTTTAAAATCTGGTTATATATTTAAAATTCTAATTGATATATAGCTTGGTGGGAGAGCACTTAGTGAACATATGCAAAGCCCAGAATTCGACATTTACCACCATGGAATAGATAAATAGATAAAATACTTAAGAAGAAATAAACGTGTAGATTTTTTTAGTGTCAGTGTACTGTATTTTTTACAGATACATATAATACTTACAGATGACATTGTGTGGTAAAAACAATTTGGAAACAAATTCTGATACAGTGCTATGAGAATGATGGATGGTGAACAGATGGGAATATAAACAAAATAAGAACACCTTCATAGTAATAATGGTGAGATATAGATGTTGATGGAAATAGGAGGATTTAGTTTTTCTTGCTGCCTTTGTAGGCGGGAAAGTTTCCATAAGTGAACCATTTACGGCCATCCTTAGCCAGGAGGTAAGTCCTGGGTATCAACTTCATCGTGCCCTTTGGATACTTATGTACTTCATTCAGTTGCTAAACCTTATCATACGAATTGTTTATTTATACCTCCAAACTAGAAACTGGAAATGACTTAAGATCATGACCTTGTAAATTATTACATTAGAATATTGGAGTCAAAGACAAAAATTGAAATCATTCGGTTTTCATTACATTTTTCCTACTAGTTTAAATTTCTTCTGCAAGAAGATTGGCTGTATTTCACTTTGTTACTGATATTAACATGGTATGTTAATGCTCACAATACATAAAAAATATACTCTGTCTTTGTCTGTCTATCTATCTATCTTTGTGTCTGTTTGTCTGTGTTCTGTGTGTGTATCTGTGTGTCTGTGTGTCTATCTGTTGTGTGTCTGTCTGTCTCTCTCTCTCTTTCTCTCTCTGTGTATGTGTGTGTGTTTGTGTGTGTGTGTATGTGTGTGTGTGTGTGTGTGTGTGTGTGTGTGTGTGTGTGTGTGTGT